>SMLS01072396.1:0-47114 GCA_004785975.1 Popillia japonica
GTGAATAGTTACCTACGCGACAAGACCCGAAAAAACATACCTACTATGGATTACGGTCGTGAAAGCCTACACTCAACTACCTTGATAAAAAGCTTGATATGTATTACTTGTACAGGCACCTTTACTATGTAGTGCGGCTACTGTCACTATAAAAATAAATTATTTGTTATGATAAATTGGAAAGATTCGAGGACATACAGCAGCTATGCACACAGATATGCTAGTACACGAATCTATTGTTTTATTTAATAGTGTATTGGTGTTAGTTGAACTCTATGAAATAAATGGTTTTTTTGTTTTACTGTTCAATGACCATATATTTTGTAGGAACTTCTAAGACTTGAAACGATAAATTAACCGACTAATTAGACTTCTTCGTATAAAGATTTAAACATTTTGGAGAATAAAACTGAATGCATCCATTCACTTCGCTAGCACACAACGCTAACATTGTGAATCATTGTCAATCTCATATCTTATGATATATCAATTATAGGATACTTCTTCCTAACACATTCTAATGCCATAGAATCAATACTACATTTTTAATTCATTTATAAAACCAAAGATCGCTAAAATTAATTGATCATACTCATAGAAAAGAAAACGAAAACAATATCAAGTTAATTCATATCTGCACACCTTTGTCAGATAACATCTTGGCTTTCAGATACAGTACGTTGATCGCTTTTATTAAACAACCCGATCATCGAATATTATAGCTATCAAGTTATCTGATTTATACCTCTATTCTTCATTATGTACTCAGTTGGACCGTTCCAAAGTTGCTGTAATGTTTTATCCGTTAATATCGTGTTGTATGCGAATTATTCTCTTCAAAATTATATGAAGCTGAAGAGTTGACCCACTTCACACGTTAAAGACAATAGTTGATTAGGCTTGCAGAAAGTCACGTTTATCGACTGAAACAAATCGATACAATAAAGAATATCTTTATTAAATGTATGCATGCTTGTTATTTTCAAGTATGATGTAGTAGATGATGATGGTAAGTATGCTTAGATGTGTGCCTTCATTATTATGCATTTTTTTTTTCTAAATTTCCTAGGGATTGTGTTTTGAGTTTGATAATTTTATCCTGAGTCGAGTATGACTTGATGACTCGTTCAAACTGTTATACTGGAAACTAATAGGCTACACACATGGAGTAAAATAAGCATAGAAACAACCATAATTCTTGACATTGTGCTGCAATTTTTGTGAAAATGAAAGACAATTTTCATATAGAGAATAAATATTTGATTAAATTATATACTATCCATTCTGGTCCAAAACATTTTGTCATCTTTCTGGCAGTAGCATGATTTTACGCCTATAAAATTTTTGTTCCTTGCTGGCAAAACACTGATCAAGGTGATTTGCCAGCAATCATTCGAAGTAAAGGTTGTACCGTCTAAAACATTTTGTGGAAACCGAAACAAATAATAAACAAAAGGTGCCAAATCTGAAGAATATGGTGACTGTGGCAGTAGTTCCCATTCAAGGTGTGAAAGTTTTTGGCTTAGTAGAACACTACACCTTTTCTGTCGATCAATTCTGCCTTTCCTGTTTCAGTGACTCATTCAGTTTGTCCAGCTAATGCCAGTACATTTCAGAATTAATCGTTGAGTTGACCGGTAAAAGTTCAAGAAAAAAAAACGATTCCCTTGAAGTCGCGCCAACCAGATAACAAATAGTGGTTTAACCTTTTTTACTCCATGATTTTTGCACTGGACATTGTTATAGTAAATCCATTTCTCCTCCCTGGCGATGATGCGCTTCATATGTGGGTAATTTTCTTGACGTTTTACTAGCACATCACAGGCGTCATCGCGACGACATAAATTTCTTTCCGTGAGAGCATGAGGAACTCAAATGTTAAACCTTGAGGTTAAATCTAGGCCTTTCAAGTAGTTATGAACAATTGAATTCGATCCATTTAATTTATCATCATCAACTAATGCCTTTTTTGTGTGTTTATCAGCTTCTACTGGCCCTTCCAGAGCGCAGGGAATCTTCAACATCAAAATTGCCGGGTAAAAATTTTGCAAACCACTTGTCGCACTGACATACTGTCAATACATGTTCTCCGCATACATGGTTAATTTTTTTTGCAGCTGTTTTACCTTTCGGTAATAAAAAACTAATATGCCGAAATTGCTGTTTTTCACTTCCCACATTTAAAAGAACACCAACCAAAAACTACTGCATCAAATGGTAAAACATATCTACAAAGCTTAATTATGCAGTTGCATGTGAAAAAAATACCATAAAATCCTAAGTCCAGAAAAAACGAAATTAGCTACTTTCCCAACAGTACAATATGTTAAAAAGTACATACATACCTTTAATTAAAACCAGTGGTATTCCAACATAACATAATTGAAATCACATTTATAAGTCTACATGAATTAATACTGATATATTTTTCAACAAGCGGAATATATCAATTTTTTATGATTTTGATGTAAAATAAATCAAAATCAGATCATCAAAATTATGTAATAACATAATTTACTTTTATTGCAGAGACCTTCTACTTTATCGTTATTTTCGTTAATTTTTTAAAAGTTGTAGGTACATAGTTGGCATACTTCTAATTTTTTGTAATTTGAAACACATAACAACAACTATTACTAATAAATATTAAAGCAGATTTGAAACATTTATAGCAGATATTAGAAATCTAGAAGACAGTAAAGTTTAGTTTACAGATTTAGTAATAGGTTAATAAATTTTAAATGTATAAAAAAATTGACGTCTATCACCTAATTTAATTCCAGACGTTTCATAAATACGCTTGTTAATAGTCCATTAGAATACTATTTCGTTAATTTGCATTTTGTCAAAAACATAAATATAAGACGGAAGGTCAACGACAACACAGTAGTTTAATTACAAATCAAATAAATATATAGTCAGTCACTACTTAATATCCATATACATTAATCAACTTGTGTTTAATTCATCATTAATTTGTCAGCTCATAATTTTAATCAAAATAGATTTTAATTGGAATAGCTGCTACTATCCCAGACGCTTACCAAAGGAGAGATATCGATTACAGTAAACTTTTTTTCAATTTTCAATAATTGAAACCGAATATCTCCACATATGTGACCTCATATATCTGATTACCTATGTTTTCTGAATCCATAATAGCTACTGGTATGTATATCCCCAAACATGTAATTAGTGATTAAAAATTATTTAATTGATTAGTTGTTACTTCCCGACTGTTTATATTCGCCGTGGTTTAATTAACGAAAAATGTTTTGTGAAAGGAAAATATACTTTAAATACAACTAGATACCTAAAGCTAAAATAGAGGTAATTCATTAATATTCAGTCTATCTTTCGTATGGCTAAATCCAAAAAGAGAAAGGATGTAAATACCTAGCGACTACTACTTAAAATAAGGGAAGTAGTAAATAAATCATTGTCAGGGAGTTATTCTATTATTACAACTCGTATGTAGATATACTAAAAATAGCCTGTAATACCCATTAATATACATAAGTATATCCATATGTCTAAAAAGTGAACTATAAAACAACAATAGGTTCATGGCTGCCTATCAAATATTTATGTACTGCTGGGTGAATATTTTATGATAATATATTTGTAGCCATTAAAATAAAGTTAAGTTTAACACCTACCTTCTTTCTTTTCTTAAGTGTATGCGAGATACATTACATGGTAAATTAGAGTACAATAAACCAAAGTAATTATCATATAAATTCCAAATATGACTTCTAAATTACGAGTTCGTGGTGTCGTTATAAATGAACTTTATAGATCATGTATAATTTTTGCTCTATTTTTAGGATACAATAATTTATTTTATTACCAGTCGTAATAATACCGCTTATGGAACGATTTACAATAGCCTAATCTGACATGAGGTTATAAACTGAAGCAAAAACTAAATTCCTTCAAGCAATTTTACGTCTAAAAGGTTTATATATTCATATATATCTGACTATCGTACACTCACGGTAAGTGCAGATTGGACACTTTCAATACGTTGTTATATGGAAACTCCCCATCTCTAATTACCATGAGTGTACATACGTATGGCTGTTTCTACAAGCTTCTAGTAATTATAAAATTATGCAGTGGCTTTGAGAAATATTTACATTATAAATTCATGAAGGATCATAGAGATACTCAGAATACCTTTCAATCATAAAAAAAATCGTATTAAAAAACATCTAACAGTATAATTCAGTATGCTAAACGTTCTGCGAAATAATTTGCCATACGATATGTTGCGTATTGTCCCGTTGATATCGTCCGTCATCAAAAAAATTACGATTTGGTTATTACCCTTTCATGCAAGATATACGAGAAAAGAGCCATCAACGCGATGCCATCAAAGCAAAAAAAGCTCCAGAACCTATTATAACTCTGATGAAATATAAATGTTATTATAATACTGTTTCTTATCTAACTTACAGACGTTTTTCATATTTTCCTTGCCGATGTCCTATACCTATCAAACTATTTAATACGTTTTTTTTTAGTTTTCATCCTGGAGTAGAACTCGAGATTGCAAAACGCTTGTCACCTTATTAATATTATAATTTAATGGGTAATGTATTCCCTGTCAAAGAATCAAGTTCAATAACACTGAATTTACATAGTAACTAATAATAGAGCAAAAATGAAAAGCTATAACTAATGTAAATAAGTACATTGTATGGAAGCTAACAGTGTACAGTGTTATGTCTACAAGATGTTAAAATATTTTAACAAGATTTTTTTCGTATAACAGCATTCGAAATTAAAATTCAGACAGTGGTCGAGACAGCTTATATTATTTCGCAAATGAGAATCTTCATGTATGTATCTTCAATAGAAAAAATACGATCTACATATTTTGATTATATGTTACGTGAATCAAGTATTGCGAATAATTCAACATCTAAAATAGGACTTCTTCTACAGCAAATAAACTCAATTGACTCTAACATAGGTAACATATATATATATTGAAGTCAGCTACACTATTTTCAACTTCCACTCGAATTATTCACGTAATTATTGAAGGAAATCTCGCGTTAATTTATTTATCCTTCGTTAAAGTTTTCGGAAAATTTATTAGCCCTAGAGGAACTTAATACAAATCTATCGAGTGGATTAAATTCCTTTGTGTGTAAAAACATCAGTAAGACGCCATTATAAACCAGAACTAAAGATTGTATTATTATATTGTACAAGAGGGGTTGTTCAGGTACTATTTACCTATCCTCACTGCAGCCTATTGATGTATTGTGAATACCCTATTCCTTTAGGACCTTTCTAATTAGATGTTCTTAACGAATCCCAGGATTAGTTTGAGTGGTGAGGCTTTAGTCTGTTCAAGCTTTAGAGTTGCCTATTCTAGATGCGGAAACCTCAGCTTAATGCTTCGCATTCGCGAGTATGTCCTAAACTGCTTCAGTTCCCATTTTGTAAAATGGACACATGTCATGATCAGATTTGCCAATCTTCTTGAGGAGAGATTTTAGAGGGCAATTACCAGTGAGCGGTAATTCTGACTATCATAACACGTCAACTGTATGTTATCTTGTTAATAAGAACTTATCAAGCAAAGTAATATACAAGCTATCCTGAATGAAGCATAGACAAGCAATCTATTCGAAAATTTTATAGAACGCTATAACTGACAGAGCATTACAAGAAACTTAGTCAAAAACTTAATCTAATAAAATTCAGATGTAAATCAAATTATTGGCTTATGTTTTGATACCTAATTTGAAGATTTAGTCATTTATATAATATTTTCACAATATTATGTCGTCTTTCTATCGGCTGCTTAGACAAAGCAGTTTCCGCGGGTATATTATGTAATACTGATGTGTATTGATGATTACAGGGTCATGCTTTTGAATATTGTCTATTTTAAAACAAGATTTAATTACCCCAATACTACGGCTAGAACTCGAACCATACAAACCTAATCTACCACTACTAAAAAAGTATTACGCAACCACCGCAATACGAAATCGTTATTTTTTTTTAATAAAATATTAAGTAAATATAATAAGAAAGAGGAAGCAGAATATTACAAAACTAATTTGTATTTTGCAAATACTTTGGAACCAATGGTTACTTTGGACCATACAACCTCACAAAAGAGTCTATTCATTGTCACAATTCTAGAAACGCGCTTTTCATAGCAAAGAAGTTCTAATTAGGATCGAGAAGTTCCGGGTACACAGCGACTCGTACAAGAATGATCATCTTCGCTAAAAATAATCAACGTAAGATTAAAATTCCTGTACATACATCGAGGTAACTGCCACCGGTTCTGGTACTACTTCTGGAATTGCGGAACATTAACGTATATCTGAACGATTATATTAGTCAAGTATTCGCGGTTGGCTATAAATAGCACACTAATAGTTTTCAGTTATCAAGCACATGTCATGAGTGTCTGTGTTTACTGTCTTCGCACTGTTTCCCTGCCATATTACATGAGCGAACTTCGTTCGTCTAAATGCATGTGACTAAATACATACCTGAGAAGCATCTGCACATGTATGCGTGTCTGTTTTGCGACATTACATTCGTAAATTACATACCAAAGTCATCACTAGGTGTAAATTCCATGGAATTATTTGCCGGTTGATACGCTTAAGTTGAATTATAAATTACAATAACACAATATAAAAGGAAATTAGGGGTAATTACATTAGAGGTACGCACATTCTAATTGAGCAATTGTGATGTGAATTAATTGTACTGTTCTATCACAGGATAAAATATTTTAAGCCATCGCTTTTTAACTGTATTTTATTAATCATTTCATCTGTACATCCATAAAGACAACTTAGTTTATAGGTATGATAAAACTGTTGAACACGTTCAAGTGTTATTCATTGAGACGCATAAAAAGGAGATCAAATGATGGAAACGTATTCCAGTTTAGGTAGTACGCGGGAGAAATACAAGGTTTTTAAAACTGATATATCACTAAAATACTTGGATTATCTTAATACAAATCTCAACATTTGAGAAGTAGACTTAAAAATCTTCTCATTATGGAAGTTAAATGGCAGTGTGGGATAGAAAAAATCATCTACTGATCAGAGATATAGAGTAGGGAGAATGCTCGTATAACATGCGCGAATGTCTAATTTTGAAAGCCGCCATTTTTACCCTTCATACTACCAACTTACTTGGAATTCAATGTTGCAAACCCGTAGACTTAGCATTCCCTACAGAATAATCTACAGAATAATGGTATGAATAGTTTGTTCTAACCCATGGTTTTATTCAATTAAGTAATTTTCAATTGAACAAGCATAGCTATTGACTCAAATTATTAAAATAATACATATAATTCAAGTGTATTATATTTAATTTCCCTAAAAACTTTCAAAATATTTGCTTTAGACTTAAAAATTATCAATTTGAGTATTATAAATATTAGGCATACGATATTTTACTACTTTTAAACCACTCTTGCAATAACCTTCCCGTAAGAAAACGTAAGTAAAATTAAGAAATCATGCATGTATAATAAAATCAAATGATGAAAATCCTCTCTAAAACGCTTACGTTCTTACACGCTCTTACAGTAGACGGGATGTTAAACAAATTCAAATTAATAACTGAAAATGTAAACGTAACCTCAAAAATAATAAATTCTTTTTCGTAAATTCGAAAACAAGCCGAAAAAAGTTATATATGCGTAACCTAGGTAACACAAACTAAATCAAAATTTAGCTGCGCTGTGGTTTATGCGCATCCTTCCCACTCTTATCTCTCTGATTATTTTGTAGGGAATATTTCATCTATGGGTTTACAACCTTAAATTTTAAATATGTTGGTAGTCTGAAGGTTAAAAATGGCGACTCCCAGTGTGTACATCAAAATTTGGATGCGCAGTGGTTTATGAGCGTTCTCTTTACTCTATATCTCTGCTACTGATACTATTCATTTTAGAGAGAGCATTGCCACCAATATTGTATAATAAAAGTTACGGGAGAAAAACCTTCAATTTTTGACAAGTATAGCTCTTAAGTCCTTTGTTAATGCCCAACGTCTGCTCAATTCTCACTAATAGATAGCGTTTTCCGTACGCTTCCATTTCTTCATAACTTCAACAATTTACAAAATCATCTATTTTTAAATTTTCATCCGGCCAATCTTTACAAACGCAAAACTTAACAAACGCAAAATTTACTACTTTATGATTAAAAGCTTAAACTTGGTGAAATAAATATTAGGTACATCTTGAAGCACAAATAGTAACCAATGTTATGTCGCCGTCCAACTACGCGCCCTACAGAATATCTTGATAATTACTATTTGACGGGGGCAACTTAAACTTCACTTCTCAAGATATTGCAGATATTTCCTAACTACATTTTTGATGTTGCTCAATAATAGATCTCCATTGCTTGCCTAAAAACTCTTACTCAAAGTATGAATTTTTCTAATTAATTATTAGCAGTATTATTAACGGAAAAGATCAGAGGAAAGACATGTCTTTTATCACTTTTATAGCCTAAAACATCACTGTGATTGATTGTCTACATATATATGTACATACATACATATATAAACTGTCGATAAAAAAATATAAAACAAGTTTTTGTAGCAAACACAATTCTAGCCTTCGTGTCCCTAATTCTGAGCGCGTACCCCATATTTATTTTAATTAAAAGTTAATAATTACTCGCATAAATACTCATGTAATTGGTCCACTTTTAAGACAAACGGAAACTTTTTTCTGGCCGCTGTTTCATAGTTTGGTGATTGTGAATTAAAAAATCCGCAAAGTCAGCATTGTTATTTAAGAAACTTAAAGCAAGATTGTCGAGCTACTAAATTATATATAGATACTAGCTCGCAAAAAAACAAATCGAGTACAAGCACACTCGAACGTACTTAAAACATCGAATAAATTTTTCTAATCACCATAAAATTAGATATTTGCTGTCGAATATCGTATGTATATCAATATATTACCTTCGTTTCGCAAAGTGATGCTTCCTATCATCTGAAAAAATTGAGTACAGATTAAAATGTTAATCTAGAGATTGTATAAAACTTCAATATTTTTTGTTTAAAGTTTAACGAAGTATGAAGGCACTATGACCTTTTTTGTACGTGACAAGATAATTTAGATATTACCTTTAAATAAGGTGACAGGTACTCTTATTATATTTTTTTTTCCGTAAAGTTTTAACTAAAACTATAGATGTACCTTTTAAAATTAGACAATGATTTTTAAAATTGGGCTACATAGTATTAAGGAAACATTTCTTTTTTAATATTTTAAAGAATATTAGGGTCAAATTAAACGAGAGACTTTCAAAATTACTTTGCAGATTTATTCGTTATTTAGTCATTTAAATAACATATGATCTACAATGTGGGTTGAGATACACAAACAATGTACTATCAAGATCATATTAAACGACTCAAACGCAATAAAACGCTTTAGGTCCTGAATTGCTATTCAAGTAAGTATAAGAGGCCAAAGGGTAGCAAGTATTTAAAGGACTCTATTCTAAGCAACTTATGAATATATAAATATGATGTACTGAGTCAATATAGACCGCAGTTAAATTAATTAAATAGCGAGAAAGTTTCTGATAAAGCAGTAATCATTCTCTCATGCAAAATATTGGTCAAATAATAATTGAAAAAATTATAAAATTACAAGTTTAATATCGTTTTATTAGTATTGGCTTAATGTTTCAATTGAAACAGAGCAAAATATACTATGCATCTTAAAATTATGTGAAATTTGTATAGAAATTGGACCAATGTTGTAGTCTGCAACGAAAACGCATTTCGTAGTAATGATAATTTGAAGTTATTGTTAAACAGGTCTCGAAATCATGAGAAAATATGTGACGCAAGACAAATCAACCCGAAGAATTACACAAGCATGTTGAAGCTGTACATAGGTATATAACTGTATCTTTCTAGCAAATCTGTTTGCCTGAAATTTAATTGGTAGGTATCCATGTCTAATTACAGTCGCCCGGTACTATTTGCCAAATGTTTCGAATATCTACCTAAGGCCACATTGGAGTCTGATCTCGATCGTACATGAGTATGTACATCTTCAAATTCAAAATACGCGTGCACTACCTGTCATGTTTTTCTGTAAATTGAAGTTATTCCAAAATCGTAGATATTTTACGTAGCCCAAACATTTAGTTTTAGTAAAAGCCTTTAAAATAAAAAACTCAAACAGGTTAAAAGGTCACACCAATCTATTCATTCCACATTAGTGTATATAGCTATCAAAAATCTATACAAGCCGGCTTCCACATAAAAAATGTCATTGATTTAAACCTACTTAATTTATTAAAAACTGTTTTTGTTCTAACCAATTGGAGATGATTTGATTCAATTTAGATAAAGCGAGTTAGAATTTAAGAACTACTTCTTCGACATGCGCGTATGCATATACTCTTTCACACTGACAACTTCCTGACAAGCCCTGTCGACAAAACATCTATGATTAACCCGCCTGTTACACCTGCTCGTTTGTATTTTATCTGCCTGACTTATCGATTAATACGATTTCCACGATCTACTTTGCCTTAGATAGAAAAAAATACGTATTATCTCATCAATCGACATACAAACTAACTACATTTGCATTGGCAAATCTGTATTATCGTATCTGAAATGATTTAAAAGAAATTTTGCAGTGGACTGTCAAATCCATTGCCTTTCGTGTAAATAAATTAAGTTGATGGAATTTAATTATAGAGATAGCATTTTTTCTCACGTGAAAGTCCATGTGATTTTTAATTTTCTTAATTATTTACATGTCTAAATCAAGAATTTTACATAATGGGTTTAATGTGTAATGTATGCCTCGAGAAAAACTTAGTAAACAAATATTATTAATCTTGAACGCATCTGAGGATAATACATCTGCAATATGTATATTTAAATACCTCGGATTCTGTAGAAAGTCAACACCCTTAAATTAAGATAATAACTACCATACCGCCGCAACACTTCAAAAGAGGCCTATTTTTTACCTGCTCTTCATCACACAGTAGACTAAGGGATTTTAATTTCTCTTTAGAATATACCAACGTTATATGGCAACAAAATTTTACAAAATCAGGGTTCTAGCGCTAGCAACAAAAACTACATAGATTACACTGCGTCGTCACGTTAGTCTCTTTCTCTTACGTTGTATCATTATCTCTACACTCTCATCAACTGAACTTCCTGTGAGTCATTTGCAAACGTGCATCGCTGTTTCAATGACTGCGGTACTTTACCTGATGCAAAAGACAGGGAGTAATTAATGTTTAAGTTTAAAGGAATCCAGTTGGACCTCGGTTTAGAAGTAGCGACTGTTCTGTACTGATATAAGCGTTTGCTACAAACTTTCGTATTACTTCGGTAAATTGATTTTTAAATTAGAAACTCCTAGTAAGCACCATTATAATTGATAAAGCAATGCAAGGCAATTGTATTAGATGTATGTAGGTACTTGCTTTTTGTCGAAGTACCATTACTTTTTTTTTCAGCGTAGGTTTTACTACTTCAATGCGCGTACATCCTAGTTAACAAAACTCTCAGAGCATTGCCTGAAGAAATCTAAGAAGATTGACAAATGTTTTCAATTGTCGCTAAACAAATATAACTTAAAAGCAATTACATGTTTCAAATAAAGATCGAGATGTGTGTTTTACTCTTGTACGTTTCGTAAAACTTCAAACAGACTTCATGCAGGTGACGCGAGTACAATTTTTTTTCTTGAACGGACATCAAACTAACCGCAATAGCTGATTACCAAGTTTGCGCAATCAGAGTACTATAGTTAGATATGGTAGGTGTACGCTATTAACTGTCCATCTATTTTATAACGCAAACTTGAAAAATACAGCCACTATAGTATATTTGGTATATTTTGTACATTTGCAGAATTCTTTTACTTTACTTTGTGTTTATAAAAATTTTCTATGGTATACAATGTAATATTCATACGCAGTTAGTAGAAGATGGCTGCTTATACATGCAAACGTTAACAGTATAGTTACCAAAGCTTATTGTATTACTAGAAACAAAGAAGCTCTTTTGTAACTGACGGAACTGAATCTGAAGTTCAATTGTACAGAACTTCACTTCAATTGTACAGAACAGACACGTCATATCATTCATAATATTCCTGGTGAAATGAAGAAACAATGTTCTTATTTTATCTAATATTTTGCATACTAAAGCTTTAACTGCTTTAACGAAGTGCAGACAGTACAAACAAGTTTTACAAGCTTTAAAAAATATTGACGTGATATGCATCTTCTTCATTTGTATTTTATTGGACTTTTTTTTGCATTCATCCCCATTACTAGTAGATCACTTTCAGTAGACACCATTGGCTGTATAAATAGATAACTAACTTAAGCGGTAGATGTATTTCTAATACTCACATTCAGGCACGCGAATAGATCTTAATACTACCCACTTACAATTCGAATGCTGTTACTCATTACTGAATACTCACATAATAAAAGTTGTCACTCAAAAGCATTTTGCTAACTTCCGCTTTTATTTTCTTTAATTATGTAGGATTTACAGAATCTATGTTGATTAGTCACTTTTGGTATCCTAACTATCGTATTACAAAAAAGATACGTACGCATATTCTTTATCGGTCCAGATAACAATTTGTATCTACTATTAACCCAGATTGCAGTTCCTTTTTAGTTAATTTTTTCGAAATACTTACTTCCTTTCTAACCGGCTAAATCTTAATTAAAATCGAAAATAGATTTATACACCTTATAGTCATTGTATACGAACAGAGCTGTCGCTTTTGTTGGCCTCAAAAATGACTGTCTACGTTGGCAGTGCCTTGGGCACTAAGGAAATATGGACTAAGTCTGCTGATTGGAAACCGCATTCGCAAGTCGGGGAATCAACTATATGAAATTTATGCGGATGAGGTCTGAAAGGCCCATGTGTAAATTTCATCCTAGCAATAGGGGAAGCAAATATACAAGATATGATATGACCTTGATGCCATCAAGATAGGGATAGGGAGGGTTGTATTACGGCGGATTGTGTGATCTTCTTTATTGTTACATTTCACCATCTACGTTCTCACTGGGTGATCAGCAAGAACTATCGTGCTAAAGAGAAAACTTTTTGACTACACACTTCTTGAATGCTAGTGATATTCAAAGTTGAGGCCTTTTGCCAGTCTATCCACTTCCCCGTTAGCACTTATAACACTGTTACTTTTTATCCAAAAGAATCTTAGAAGCACTAACTTTTTGCATTCTATAAAGATGTTCCAAATTAACGAGTGTAACTTGGGGCTCAGATATATTCGCTTCCTTGAACATTGTAAAATATTTATTTAATCTGACATAATGACCATATTCTAGGTTAATTGGCCCTCCGTATATTTAATAGCTTCTCGTATAGCCATAAGGATTCAGCAGAGGCCCTGAAAACACTGGAATTCTCGCTTAGTTTGAACACTTCTCGCACGTTATCCACATAACTTAGACTCATCTAATATTGGGTGAGTTTTTTATCTTGAGACAACGGAATATCTCCAAAACACTGCATCAAACCAAAAACAGGTCTTCATACGATATGTTGTAATGTAGGAGGCTCACTAAATAGCGCCGAACTCGATCCGCTGCCGCCCTTCCCCGCCTTGAGCGGGAAGAGGGACATCCTAAATGGAAACCCCCATTTTGTATAGCAGATTCGGATTCTACGCCATCACGTATATGTAGTTTTTGTGTGAAACTTTTTTTTAATTAGTAACAGATTGAGCTGTATTTCCAAAAAACATGGTTGTAAACGTCTAGAAAAATACTCAAAAAAGAGAAAACATGATTTTGTGTGTTTTCATTCTAACAGTAAAATAATATTTCAAAAAGCCATTCAACAACGAAGAATTTTTGCTTATCATACCCATTTCAGAAAATGTGTTTGAAAATATTCCACTTGAATATATATATTTATTCGCAATTGGAATGATTGCACACAACTGAGAACTGTTTTCGGAGTAATTCTTGAACAAGCGTTGACCATTCGCTCAATCATGATTTCCGTCGTGGTTGGCACTTCTGTATAAACTTTAGACTTTAAGTGACCCCACAAAAAGCAGTCAGGGAAAGTAAGATTTGGTACTCTTGCAGCCCAAGACCACCCCACCAAGAGACCACCTTTTCCGATTCATCGACGATTGTAGGCTAAATCTTCGCGTGCTATTCTTGCATAATGTGTTGGACAACCGTCATTTTGGAACCACATTGTTTGTCGTACGTCCAAGGAAAGGTCTTCAAGTAACACTAGAAAATGTCTCGGTATTTTTCACCATTTAAGTTTCCATCGATAAAATATAGACCAGTAAGCTTATTGGCATTTATTCCACACCAAAGATTTACGAACCAAGGATGTTGATGTTCAACTTGGCATTCATGTTGTGACGATTTACCTTCCCATGATTTGTGAATGTCAGAAAACAATACTCGGCCTAATTAACTGGGATTATCTTGTATCCGTAGAAGCGCCCAATCACAGAATCCCCCCCAGAAGTTCTTCGTTGTTGAATAGCTTTTTGAAATGTTATTTTAATGTTAAAATAACACAAAATCATGTTTTCTATTTTGTAAGTATTTTGTCTAGACATTTACAACCATGTTGTTAGGGATTACAGCGCAATCTGTTACGAATCGAAAAAAAAAATTCAAACAAAAACTACATAGGTACTTGATAGCCTAGAATGCGATTCTGCGATACAAAATGGGGGTTCTCATTTAAGATTTCAAAATTGACCTCCATCCCACTCTGTGGTGCTGAGGTGGCGGATCGGTTTCGGCACCATTCAGTGAGCCCCCTACATTATAACAAATCTTATTAAGATTTTTCTTTGATTTAATCCAGTGTCTTAGAGATATTCCGTTATCTCAAGGTAGAAAACTCATACAGTATATGAGAATAGTCCTGGTAAATCTTCGATAATTTGCTGATGTAAGTGTCTATTACAGCTCGAATCTTTCGTATCATTTGGAATGAAAATGGGTATCGTTGTTCTCCATCTATCGTTGCTTAAATTTGGTGTCACCGATCCCATAAGCGGCTGATTCAATGTAGACTTACTGATAATTAGTTTTTGGATCTTGTTTTGATGTTACTTTCCTTTCTTTTAAATTTAGTCCAGTATTTGATGGATAAATAAAGACGACGCAGTTCCGAAAGAGATTCCTCTGCTTCGACATCTGTTTCTATCGGAGTGAACGCCATTGCCTCGCTACTAAGTTCTCAAACTTCATGTTGGCAAGAAGTGATCTGTTAATTCCTTATAACAGAAGCTAATGCACCATTCTTTTGAAGTTTACATTGATGTACACAAGACATAAATTATAATCATTATTATTTACGATAACGTAGGGAGTAACGAGTGAACGTTGAGAGTACACTTGTACTCAAATTTGTATTTCACATTTTGTCCCGCTGGTGTTTCTGTAGCAAAATCATCTCATTTAATAAAACAACGCCAGCAAGCATTGGCAGATTTATGTTACCCTTAAATAGAAGCGGCCGTCTTATTAGTTATCTGCTGTACAAATTATGTGAATTTCGAAAATAAATATCCGATTACTTCTTCGAAATCGAGACTTACAAGTTACGTGTACACACAATAGTTATTCAGTTAGGTATTCCACTTGAAAGCAGATGCTACTTAATTATGTTAATATGAACAAGTATCATTTCTGGTTACACTGCATCGATCCATCGCTCCGCATATGTTTTCCAATTTATTTATGAGCTCCTTCGCAATCTTATACAACGGAATAACGTCCTTGACGAGCAATGGCCCTGACATTGACTAATATAACCTTGCTGGCGTGGTATTCAGGCGCTTGTACAACTTGTACGCTTTATTTATACACTTAATCACTTTCCAAAAATGTATATCGCCAAATCTGGTACAATAACTTGTATTATATGAAGATTGTAATTGTGATAATGGCGTTTCGTGTACCGAAAAAACAGGTTTACTTCAGGCCCGTGCATGGACACCTAAAAACAAGAAAAAAATGTGAACCACGCACCGCAGAGCGTTCTTCTTTCAACTGTACGTTTTCGTCGCTTTTTATTTTTACTTTTTTGGCAACGGGTCTCCTTCTAAACTTTCCTCCTCGCGATATGGATTCTCACTCGAAAAAGCAATGTCACCGCGATTGTTGTCCGTACACGTTTACAGATGTTCCTTTATTGCTCATGCGACCGTAATTGCAGCATTGTCTACAGTTTATTTTTGGCGGCGCTTTAATAATGCCTTCCTAACTTGCTTAAAGTCAGAAAGACAATACGGTTAATTTAGATTTATAACGGTAGAAGAAGTATTTATGTTTAAGGAGTTAAGAAAGACATATACATATATGTTAAGTTAATATAAATGCGTAGATCACCATCAAAGAGATAGATCAAAGCTTCAACGTTATTGAAACTACGATGCGAACGAAAATTTCATGCTACTCACTATTAGTGAGGTAGGCTGGAATGCAAAATTAGAAAAAAAAAATACACGAAGTGTCAAAAAATGTCACGCCTATACCTTATATCTGAAAAGAAAGTGACATGTACCTATTTAAAAGCGCATAATGCTTCTAGTGAATATTGAATTTATATATACCGAACTGTTGATGGAATACAAAAAAGAAAAAAAAATCTATTTCGATGAAAACTTGTTTAACGTTTCAAATACCTTTGATTTTGAGATCCAACGTTGATCATCGCAACGGAGCTTCTGTTTTAATGGAGTGGAAAGTAGTATGAAAGTCGGTATTTTCCTTGCTGATGTGAAGTTTATAAATTGATGTTGAAATTTAACATTTTTTATTTCTATCTTAATATCACCAGTTAGCTACTAGTCGTCTATTATAATATATGTATGTAGTAAATATTTTTTTTTGGTTTATGTCAACGAAAAGCTGAATATATATGTGTTCAGTGGAAACTATTGTTACTGGTTCCGTTTATTACAGAAGCAAGGCAAACCAATATACAATATTACATACATGTATGCATACATATACAGAGAGCACTTCGTCAACCGAACCCTTGATATATCAGTAATGACTGACCTACTGCAAGCGGGAGGATCTACGCAATACCACTATCGCGCTCGTATTAAGTGACTGCCGACTGCTGATATGCGATAACAACAATCTGTCTATTGCACTCACACTCTGCATAGAATTGCAATGCTGTCAAAACACGTTGGCAATTATGAAAGTGTTTGGTTTCTTTGTAGGTGAAAGTGAGTTTGTGCTTTACTTTGACACCAAGAGATGTAGTGAATATTTTTTTTATAATTGATTATATGATGTTATAATTTACTTCAGTATATCAGAGCTGACATCATATTAAGTCACATGTTTTTAATTATTGAGTAGACGTAATATTCGGTCTAATAACCAGATATTAAGTCATCTAGTACATAAATATAAATTTCAGAAAAAAACTGACTCAATGCACACAACAAATGTCAAACAAAACTATTGCATAAATGAAGGCATTTCGGAGTAATTTTTCGAAGCGAGCTGCGCAAGCATTTCCTAAGAAATTTGGATTCAGTGCATTAGACGCAATGAGTATGCGATTCCTTAGTGATTCTCTTCAGTGTAACATAATGGTACTAATTCCAATTCCTCCGTAAGTACCTGGGAAACTTGTCCTTTTTGTGCAAATTGACAAGGCAACCTTCAGCATTAAGCTTCATAATACTATTGTAAATCGATGGTATTGGGATGTCTGGATAATTTACCGAAAATAGTGCACATTGCGCACAGAGTTATTACCTCTGTCATTGTACATGTTTGAAATAAAAATAAACAGAAATTAATATTAAACGTTACTTCTTTATAACTATTGTCAAAACGAGCATTAACTTGCTTTACATTTGTTTTATCAAAGAATGCATTGACTTGCATTGTCTATAATGCATGAACTTGTTCATTTTCAAACTGAACATAGGGCAATGTTAACGTTTTATGAGAAATAAAAACAACTTGCGGTACCTACAAGATTTTTAACCGATAACAATACGGTCACACGAATTTTGCAGTTTTCTTAATTTCATTACCGGTTATTTTAGTTTAGATTTCACACAAAAGCAAAAGCTGTTATCAGAAAAATGTTTTTTTCAACTGTTCTATTGATACAATTGAATATGTGAAAAAGCACGGCTTGATATAGCAGCTGAAATATGTAACATAATCTAATATACATCGATTTTTAGAAATGTCCATTTATCCATTTTTTTGCAATATCCTTATCTCATTCTTCATCGTACAATGACAAACCAAGTAGAAAATTAAATTCATTCATGTTAACTTTAAAAAGAAGACAATGGTGGTGCCATTACGTCACATCTTTCTATGACAAGGGATATGATATTTATTTTTTTATCATTTGGCATAGGTAATAGGTTATCTAATTACAGAAGAATACAGTACGGTTCCTGAAGCAGAGTACAACAGAAAGAGGCACTTTTTTACGAAGAATTATTAGCGATTGTAATACTTTTCAATAGTGCTTTTGAAACTGTCTATGTCTAGGTGCGTCAACATTTTGTTCCCGTAAAGGGCTCGAAAAGTATTTCTGAGCTGGTTAAAAATACTTTTTTGTAAGTGTACATATCATATCAAAAACAAAACTAATCTGCACACTATGAACGATCCTCCAGAACCTCCATTACTAGAACAAATAAAACAAAATACATATAACAAAAAGGCTTTTTTGTTCTTGAAAATAACAAATCTCTAAAGTCTGTTTGAATATTGTGCTATCACTTTATAATTTACAAATAAAATTTAAATACGCTAGAGGACTAAAAAACAAATGTAGTAAGTTGAGTACATCTATTATAAGCTAACTCACAGCAGTACCTATATAACTAGTATTATTATGTAAACTATCAAAAACACTGTCGAGTGCATTAATCATTACTGTATAATCTAATCGCAAATTTTTACGTAGCCTAATTACGCAAATCAAGCTGATTTCCTTTCGCTAGTGCTATAATTAAACATATGTGCTCCGTACATATATAAATTCATACTAATAGGCAACAAATAATTGCACCTTCTTACATGCTGCAAAGATTGAAGTGTGCGTTTCTTACTAGTTCTTTTTTTCATTTATATCAATCAATTTTATTGCATTCCTCGACGATGTTGTTTGATTAATGATTCTAGTCAGCTAGTGTTATTTCCTTATCGCCGCATAATCGTATCCATCTTACTTGAAGTTAAACAGTAGATATATACATTAGGTATCGAATACCTGTATGCACATACATACAACTGATTTTATATTAAATCGTACCTTACAAAATAAACTTTCATAGCACGGATAACGAAAATATTAGTTGCGGAGAATATTTACGAAAATGTCAGTATATAATAAAAGCGATTAACCTCTTAAAGAGATTAGTTCTACTCTACTTAGTGAACGGTTCCAATGAATAACGTATCGAAACAATAGATCGCAAACTGCAAGCTCCTTCGAATTTAGGTTAAAGTTATAGTAGAAAGATTAGATTCACTGTTCGAGGTATACCTACAACATTGCTGAGTCAATCTACTCTGGCTCTATTACTTTCTTCAAGTCGCTTACATAGAAAAAGAATTCATATCTGATTCGAATGCGTTTTACTTATAACGATGCTAATGCTGACGCGTCGAATTAAACAACTACCGCTTCGGCTTCCGAAGAAATTGAACCCCGGAGTCTATAATTACATTCGCGGAATGTGAGGAATCTAGAGAATTCATGCACGCAGACTGTTAAATATTAAAATTATTATCAGGTGCTAATATTTTTTATTAGAGAAATGTAAATTTATGACGAAAGTGTGGTCGTAAATAGTTAAGGCTGCTGTGTTCGGCTTATCGATTTTTCCATAATTAAAGTGAAACAGCTACCTATATTTACATGATTAAATGCAAGTATAAAAATGGTATGAGATAAAGTAGTTCTACTTTCTAAATAGATATTCTTAATAACAAAATTCAGTGCATACCAGGTATGTAAATTTTATCGCTCTTTACAAATACTTTTCGAGTGTAGGTTTTCGCGGCCGGCACTTACTGGAGATGTTTCTTCTTTAGAATTCAGCCATGATCATGTCACATTATACTAATAAATTTTATGTTATTCGAGCTTCTTCAAAAGTTATTCTAAAACTCCGATATTAATTAAAAACAGGAAATTAAACAAACACTAAATCTTTACAAATCTCGGCGCTGTTATTCAGTGCCATTTCTTTGTATAAAATCATGCTACGTCAAAGCTTACGAATGTGTCATAGGTACATACATAGTTATGGTATACTAATTGCTCAGAATTATTCAATATATTCAAATCGTCGCCATAAATCCTTGCAGCTTGTTCGATATATACTCTAGTAATACGTAAAAAAACTTGTACAGTTTACGTCAGAGATATATGGTAAAATTGGGGACAACGAGAACCTGTCATACAAACACTATGCAGATATCTGTATTAGCTGACAATAGGCACCAAAATAGAGAGAATTTTACAAGACAAGAAGATATTAAAGATCTCTGATTGGAATCCTATAACAATCTTACAGTTCTTCTTAATGATGAAAACTTAAATTACTATTCGTATCACATAGATTAGCAATAAAAAGAGGTCGTTATTGAGGAAAACGAATTAAACCAGCCGACTCGGAATACAATAGAACTCCCAGAACTGCGAAGCCTAACTGTGAACCAAATCGACACCCAAAATACATATATGTATCAATAACAGTAAAAGGCATAGGTATATTGCCTTACCACTCACCTATACCTACACTTACAATTATGTAATAAAGTAAGGCTATTCTTAGTTATTAACGTGACCTAAAAGAATTCAATTCGATAATTGCATAGGCAAACATAAATTGAACTTTTCAAATTACTCAAAAGATTTATAATAACTATAGAACGTGACACTTACATAGTGGGAGAATTTAATATTTGGAGCACAAAAAACGCATTTGGCGACTGTTTTTGTTTGATCCAGATCAAGATTTGTCGCACCCCTTTACTAAGGCCAGATACTAAGAAAATGTGAGGATAAGCTTATGAAAAAATATACAGGGTGTCCATTTAAAAAAAATCTAAAAAAGTTAGTCAAAGTTAATTATGCATCTGTGCATTGCTAAACGAATTCCCAACTATTTCATTGTTAAACAGTGCATTTGTGGCAGTACTGATTTTTTTAATGGCGCTATGTAAATATCGATTTTTTAACAAAAATATTAATTTCCACTAAACAAGCGCATCAAATAAAAAAATAAAATAGGAACGTATAGACAATAGTCAGTGACATCCAAAAATGCAAGAATATATACAATGTTCTATTTTAAAAAAATATATGTGATTATGCAGATTATTTTTCGAACATCCTGTATAATCCAAAACAATTTTCAGACACACTCGTTAATGTCTAGTTTCACAGTGTGTTTCAGAAAATCGTGTCACTTGAATAGCAAATGAGCAATCAAAGACCGGAGTTCAGTTGCAGGACCCTGTATATATCATTCATTTTGTCGTCATCCCCCATTTTCCAATTACGCAGTTCAATTTAGCGAAAGACGAGAACTACCAGGTTTGCAAAAGGTTGTAACTACCGTAGGAATCATAGCTAAGAAACATATTTTTACTCGCTTTAGATTCTTACCGGTTAAAACCGATCAAATGAAAGTAAAAGTTGAGATAGAATGTAGATACATACATTTCAGTTAGCTACCCGTAGTAAGTTCTGCTTATTTCTTTTCTTTTTTCTTCCAATCTCGTGTTACGACATACAAACCTTCGCGCAAGTACACAGCAAACGTCTGGCGCCTGGAATTTTACGACGCCAGCTTAACTCTCTTGGTGGCAAAGAAAAAAAATGTGGAAATTACATCCGCTTAGCGTAAATATGAAGTTTAAGAATAAACGCTGTCGGTCGAAGGTGAGAGACAACCGTTAATTGTTTATAAATGCCAATATTTACGTTGCATCGATGAATATTGCAGAACACGTGCGCTCAGTTCACAGTTTTCAACTTCTTATTGTGCTATGAGAATGGCGATGCATGCAAATTTTCCATAAATGCGTTTAGAGCACCAATTACTAACACCAAGTCTGGTATTATTTACGATAATCGTTATATACGCCGATTTAAATGGAGAAAGCAGAGTCGCCGGAATTGTTATTTGCTAGTGTCATGCGATCAAAACTTCTATTTCAATGTTCTTTTTGTGAACTTAATTAAAAATATAATTGCTATACTACAGTTACAGCTTGCGTATTGATATAAATGTATTAATAAAATACAGCACAAATCGGAGCGTGTAGCAATTAAGTTAGTTGTGGGACATAACACATATTGTATTGTAGGAATTTCTTTCGGGTTTCAAGTAATACTCATATTGTGATATGATCTCCTCTGGCGTTGGGATCGCCTACGCCATATGGTAGAATCTTAGTCAAACTACTGCTTCGCAGTTACAAAATATATAATTGGCGATCTTGGCATTAAGTTTGTAAAATCAACCGAACTATTTATGTAATTTACCGTCTTTTTGAGGATATATCTTTTTTTCAAGATCAAGTACTTGCTTGTACCTATTTGGCGACTTTATAACTTTCCTCATTTGAGCTTCTTTACCTCTTATAGTTAGTTTTTAACAACGTGAAAAAAAAATTTTGATCCAACTGCACTTGATAACTTCCTATTTTTCAATTTAACACAAATTTTTATTCCAAATAATATATGGTACACGTTAATTTGCGTTAAATATCGAATGGTGGTTTATAGATTTTGTGGAAAAGATTAATGCTTTCTAAGATGGCTGCAATGCCCCAGATCCTGCTTTCTGGAATATTGATTTACCTCTTTGAAAATGACTTCCGACATTATTTTCTTATCTGTATCCTATAGCAATTATACTTTTATGTTGTTACTAGACACCATAAATGACAGGAAAATTATTGTTAAAAAATAATTATGAAAACACAACTTACAAAACTGACATTGTTAGAGGATACCAAATGGTATTTAATTTCAATATCCTCGTTATACTGAAAAATTTCAAAGGAGATTTGAAATTATAAGTGTCAATCGAAATGAAAGAGCATCGTACTCTGTGAGAGATAAGAGCAATAAGTTCATTAGAATATGAATGACCAAACTCAATAATTAAAAGATGCAATAAGGTCATATAAAAACTAAATTAAAACAGAGCATTGCAAACCATGCACTAAATAAGTAAATTCTGTTTATGGGGTCTTTAATAACTAATATAAATCTATATTATTTATCTCGCAAAACCTAAAACTTCCGATTTTGAATATGTGACAGCAAAGGAGTTTCCACTGGCCAACTTTCCTCGTGTATCTAACCTTATTTCGTAGTAACCTCATAGAACCTTGAAATAGCAATAATTCAGCGGTTAAGCGTATGTGTTTATATTTGTACATAATAATATAGGAATGCACAAACTATTGTTCATTTTATTCATCCTAACAAACGTGATCTGTAATAACACCGAACGATTCGAGCATTTCGCTCACGAATACGAGGTTAAACTTAGGAAAATCGGGTTAGAGACTAGAAAACAATCCAAATAAATTACAGATTTATTAAATTAAATGCAAGTCAGTATGTATGCATGTGCGAAGCCCCCGAGGATTTTTAAAGCGTACAACGAATGTTGCGCTTTCAATTTATAACGGACATTAGGAATTGTTAAAGTTGTTCAATGTTAATTTGCAAAGGAAATGGTCGTGTAATTCCTTTTTTTTGCCTTGCAACGTACAATATCAATTCTTTACAAAACTATTAGTTTATTCATATAATCAAGAACCGATTTACATCCTAAGGATAGCTAACCGCTTTCACTAAGATCCATAATTATATTGTAGATTCCCGTAAAATAAATGCATTGAGATGATAAAATAACTGTAATTACTGTGTATTAGGAGACACATTTGCGTTTAAAACCTGTAAAACATCTAAAACACATAATTATTACTCCTCATTAAGTATTTGTACGTACATTTGTTACAAATACAAAAAACTAATTAATGGACACCCAACAATAGCTAAAACTATCCTGTGTTTGAGCTACAGTTAGCGTTAGTAGAACCCTTGTAGAAGATGTAAGAATAATGAATTAGTTACAACTTATTACATGCTAACTATAAAAGCAATTTTTGCGTTTTTGTAAAGCCTACGTAACTTACAAGGTTTTGGAAGTTATTTGTATAGTGATACATTTATAACTGTTATATAACAGCTGCATACTCACAAAGATATCTGACAGTATAGTTCGTCTAATGGATCTTTAGACGCACGTAATTGTTTGATAACACAAGCAACGATTGACGGTTAATCTAGCTATCCTTATTTAATAGCGGTGTCGAATATTCAAGTGCGGAAAATACGTATGTCTGCAATACGCATTCATACGCATAAAAATTGATGACGTGCGTCTAAAGATCCATTAGACGAACTTTAGTAGTAGTTATGATCACAGAGGTTTGATCCTTATTGGTGACACTTGTGGCAAGATCTTGTCGTCTCGGTACTCCAAGGTGAAGTATCGTTTCAAGTCATGGGAGCACGGTTACATCAACAGTTTAGACGATATGAGATGCAATAGTTATATTGAGAAATCACAGTTCACAGCCGAAGTTTTAAGCGGAACATTAAATTACTTGATGTCAATATTAGATGTTATTCATAGACAGTTACATGTGCTCTTTCTTATAAAATGTCCGCCGAAAATATCAATAAACTGTACCCTGAGGCTTTAACTGTTCAAGCAAAGGTGGACATTATTAAAGTAGTGGAAGGTGGTTCAAAACAGTCTAAAATTTGTAGCAAAAAATCCTTGAAAGAAACTATTATTTCTAGTTTAAAAAAATAAAAAAAATCTAGCGGCTTACAGCTTATTATAAAGAAACTTAGAAAACCCATTCGACAGAACGTTAATAGAGCTTTGATGCAGTAGTTTGCACATCAACGAAGTGCCAATAACATATAACTACATACTTTACTTGAGTGTTCAGTTTAATTTTTATATCGTACTTCTGCTAAAACGTACCAAAATCTTCAGACTCATCAAGTACGTTATAATCGAGTTGCACTGTATATACTATAGAGTCCGTCACTATACATACTTTAATACCTACTCAATCTATATTACCCAGTTTACTTTCATATACATTTCTGAGCCTACCAGCTTATTTGTAATTGTTTTCCGAATTATTCTTTGATTCTTATTGTTAGTTGCTCACAAATTAGAAAATCCATCAACGAATGGATTCACAGTAGGTCCAGGGATTGGTGGCGAAAATCACCTGGGCAACGACAGGCAAAAGAGTTCCTAAGAGAACAGAAGCCTGAATTCACTAGACACCTACTAGATAAAGACAGGAAAACCGTCAAAATGTTAGTAGGCCTTTTGACAGGTCACTGCAGACTGAATAGGCATATGTACAACATAGGCCTAGCGGAAAATGCCTTGTGCAGATTCTGCAAGGAGGAGGAGGAAACCCCAGTCCATGTGCTGTGCCACTGCGAAGGCCTGGCAAGGACAAGGTTTCTTATTTTGGGCACAGAGTATCCCACAGCACTAAGCTACACACAGGAGCCGCTCTCAAGGACGTTAAGCCTCATAAAGAGGGCAAAGTTAGAGGGCGCCTTCTATGATTACTGGGGATCACAATAGACCGGGAAGGTCGCGGTGAAAGAGGCCCGTAGGGCCACTCCTAATCTAATCTAATCTAATCTTTTCTATTGTTAGTTGCTTCCATTATCATTTTAATATAGTGAACGTCATGAAGTAACTCTCGTTTTACCCAAGGTTAGCAACACAAAACACTTTTCTTCGACTACTTCAACATAATTTAAATAGGCATTTCAACAAGTCTTTTATTCATTATTATTAACGCTAAGGATTTGTTATCACGTGTAATCCCGTGTTTATATTTGTATAAATTATGAACAGTATTAAGTACATACTAACTGATAAAACTTTGCTAGTAAATGATCTTCTTTCTTAATGTAGGGCGTATGTATGCAATATATATTGTACACCTTTGAATATGCTTCAAAATCAATAAAGGATGTTAACGATGGACAACTTCCGTTAATTTCCATTCCATATTACTACATACACTGAGAAAACTGTGACAGCAAAACATTTTATTTAGAAATTTATACTTATGAATAGTATAAATTGTATTAAAATTACGAACACTGTGTTTAATGGCCAACAACAATTTTGTTGCTAAAATCTTAAAACAAAATGTTTTAAGATTAAAACAAAAGGTTTGCTACATTTGATGAAATTTTTAAATAAAAATAATTTACAACATGTAGCAAAACTAGTTCATTGGTTTTTAAAAGTATTTATATTGGTTTTTAAATAAAGGTAGTTTCAATTTATGCACGTTGAAACACTAATGAAATGAGAGAGAGAAGGTTTAAGGCGCTCGTACGTCAAAAGAATGAGATGCAGTATGACGTGGTCTTTGTATTTGTGAAAAGGTTTTGTAAATCTGTTGTACAAATTATTGCTAATTGTAGTACAAGCAATTTACTTAAAGTTACTATAAAATATAGTAAATTGAAGTATAATAGGTACTTAATTTCCAGGAATAAATGTATTGTTAAATTTAGTATGCTATGTTGCTGTCCTATATATAGCAATAAATTTTACTAAAATGCAGTATATTTATACTTATAAATACTATAAATTTTTCTCCGTGTATGACTAGCATAAGACGGTGGTGCTTAAATGCAACGCCTTGTATATACCCCATTCACGTGAAGGAACCACCGAAAGACCTTTCGAATAGGTACAACTGTTACATCTAAATTTTCATTCTATCTATTTCCGTTCAAGAATTAAATCAAGAAGACTGGAAATCTCCGAAGTTTCGAAGGGGCGTTTCACCCTCTCAAAGTGAATTTCGGCACAAACTTTTTTCTTTGTTTTCAAGTCTCAATATACTCTACTTATCTATCAAGTTTCATTAAGATCTGAATTTGACACCCGGGAACATTTCCTAATAAGCCAATTTATTTCATCAGTGGTAGATCACTGAGCATTATAGTTAAGATTAATTATTTCTAATTGTAATGCAGAAAATTACACGTTGTTACAGTTAACAATGGGTCAGTAGAACAGGTTAGGTTAGATCAACAAGGTAAAATATCTGCTGCACCACATAAAGCTAACCTACAATTATTGGTAAATATGGAAGTATGCACTACTATATGGTAATAGATAGAACAAACATGCCAACAACATGTAATCCAATATTCCGACCAAAATGGTGTCGGTGATTAAAAGTCGGTTACCGCAAATGAACACGTAATACTTCTAAATATAGTAAATCGAAATTCACGTCTTCAACAAGTTGGGCAATTTCTTCTGAGGGAGCATAAAAAGCAGAGGATACATATTAGATATCCTAACAAATATCAATCTTTATTTTGATGAAATTGAACTTAGATTCTGCAGCACTCGTACTAACCCTTAACCAACGAATGCCGCCATACTCGCGACATTATAAACATTCCAAAATAATCGAATGTCGGTCAATTTGTTAGCGCAGTGTTCCAATGATTATATCAGAAGAAAAAAACGATGGAGTCATCACTACTATTTTTATTATGAGGGTTTCTGGGTGTTGGGCATGACATGCTTTGTAGAAATAAATACACAACATATGTATATTATATGAAACTCCCGTTTCGCCACTACTATAAGCCTTATAAAGTATGGCAAAGAGAAAGAGTCTTGAAGAATCAAGAACATCTAGAAAATATTTTTCTATAAGTTTTATTTTAATATTATAATATTTATTACTATTTATTAATAATATTACTGAAAATTCCAGAAGATTCTATAAAGCAATATTAATTGTGTATTTTTCCTTGCGTTGAAAATAAAGCAATTAATTTCTTAAAATTCCGTCGATCTACTGGTCATTGTTCAAGAAAAGGCGCTTGTTCGTTAAATGTAATGTTCGTTAATATGTATGTCAGAAATCACTAAACGGTATTACCAACTCCATGTCCCCATCCCAGCAACCAGTGTATTTCAAAATTTTGTATAGGTGAAGCGTTTGCGCTTTGTTTGTGCCGAAAATTAAAGGTTTTCTGCTTTCATATTAGCCGAGTTATAAGGTTTTCTTCTTGATGGCGTCAGGCACATGCCAACCCCATCACTAGTGAAATAATATTTTAAATGTTACCTTCAATTATCATTCAAACAACCTAACAAAGATTAGCTACCTACAAATTCGAATTTGAGGAATACATGACACAAACTACGGCCTAGTTCAAGACAAGCCATAGCGTTCTCTAAAAGTTTATTTTAGGGGACACTCTTCATGTCATAAGATTTGCTGATAGCTATTTTTGTGCAAGCAAATGAATGAAAGTGTATACCCCTCAATATTCCTATTAGCATAAACTAAATTAGATCCGCTATTGTAACACAATCACAATCTTTTTCAAAACGGTCACAATATTTGGCGTCTTTGTACTCAAATATAGTATATGTAGTTCTTAAGCCGCTGACTTCTTACAAATTCTCACCCCGCGAAACAGAGCGTTAAGAATGTAGTTGACAGGGGAAGGTAGTTTCAAAACTCAATAACATACAGCATTGATACAGAAGGCAATAGAAATTTGCTTTCTTGCAATTTAATTAATAATTAATTCCTACAAATTATATTAAAAAACAAACGTTACTCTGATTCCGAACACACCTAAGCCGTTGGAAAAAAATATGTTCCATCAAGGCATAAACAATTCTCATTTCCCTGCACATAAAAAGTAATACTGCCTGCTTAGTTAACTTTCGCTAAAAATATTGCAATGCTTTTCAAACGTAAAGCCAACTTTCGGAAGGAAGAATCAACCTACGCAAAATAAATTAAAAATAAAATGAACTTCTAAATACGTTTTTGCCCTATCATTTAAACTAATTCAATTTTCACGTTACAGGATGAAAGTTTTTTACTTCTTATCTGATCCGTCTCTACGTCCTCTTTTTACCTTTCCGCTGAAGCGGGACTAATTGTCACACTACTACATGAATTATTTATCGATTTGCTGCATCGATATTGCCTTTAAGTCAATCAACAAGAGATAAAAGAGATATACCAATCTATCCTGTATACATACAACTGCCCACGTACAATGATATTTCGCTTTCTCGTTATTATGTAGTCACAATTATTATGGAAAAGTTCCATTTACTTTCGTGTATATTTAAAAATGAGTAAGCAACCAAAAGCTCTTTACAACAAATAAACCGTGTCATTATTACGTTGCATTGAAAAGATACGAAATTTGAAATAAAAGGTTCCTGTTTCCTGCTAGAGAGGTGAAATTCTTGAGATAAATTCTGACAGTAACATTAAGGCTATTTCCCACCAGCAACCCGTGGAGAAGTCTGTATTGTTCGATACTTTTAAAAACGATTACAATCTTATTATTTGAATTACGAAAGAAGTTACAAATAATACTCATTAAGTGATATCTTATCATCAACAAATACTGATAATTAAAAATGTTAAAATACAAATGTTTCATTCTTTCTTTATTTACATACATACATCATATACATACATAAGATTATGTAGATATCACATTTTATATTTTATTATTACATTTATTTATCATTATATACGGTAAGTATGGTATAATAAAGTAAATATCACAAACTGCTTTCCTAATTTTGTTTTTATATCACTCGGACAGTGGCAATCCATGTTGTTCTGCTAAAAACATTTCATTTGAAATCGAATAGAGTTTCTCAAAATATACGTTTGTACCTGTATCATTGCCATATGCGCCTTTGACCAAGTGCCTTATGTATTCTAGTCTAATCTTGAGTTTCTTGCTAAATTGGTAACCCACGATCATTTTCGCTATTTAAATTATCTCGCATTAAGTTAATGACAATATGTAGTTGATGTATCCTCTGTCGTCCAGTATTTTGTTTTAAATGATCGATCTTTTTATTTCTCTAGAGGATTGGGTAATGAATGCGATGTTTTTCTACTGTTTCTACTTCAAACAACTCTTCTCCAACATCGATACTCAGCAGCCATCCAACAAATTTTTGTTTTGTCTTCACTTATATGTATTACAGCGATTTAGAACGTTACTTATTTTCTTATACTTTGTAGGAATCGTACAAGAAAATGACTATTTACAACGTCAAATAATAAAATTAGGTAAGTAGATTGCCCGCGAACTCAACGAGAAACTGAAATAAAAGCGTTCGGAAGATTGTTTGATGTTGGTTTGTCATCACAAATATAGTCCATTTTTGAATGGAATAATCACTTGTGATGAGAAATGGGTTTAATATGATAATCGCAAATGTTCAACGCAGTGGTTAGACAAGAATGAATCACCAAAACATCACCTCAAAGCGTAGTATTTATCAGAAGAAAGTGATGGTAAGTGTTTGGTAGTCCAGTTCAGGTGCGGTTCGCTAGAATTTTATGAAACCAGGCTCATCGATCACAGCAAAAGTATGCTGTAACGAACTAGACAAAATGTTGCTAAAATTTAAAGAAAAACAACCCAGACTGGTCAACAGGTTAACTCCCTATCTTATTGCAAGATAGCGCCGCACCACACGGTGCACAAATAACCGTAGCAAAACTACAGGAATTGGAGTTAGAACTTCTTCGTCACTTCTCCATACTCACTAGATCTAGCTTCCACTGATTTGCGATTTGGACAAGTTCTTGATAGAAAAAAACTCAATAGACTCTCGTCCGCCCGGGTTTTACACTACCGGCCTAAACAACCTACTGTTTAAATTACAAAAGTATGTAGACAATTTGAGCGCATACTTTAATTAAAAAAATAATTCTTTATACATATTTAGGTTTAGTTACCAGCAAACTACTACTTTTCCATTGCAACTGTTAATCTAATTGGTAAAACTGTAAATGATGGCACAAAACACCATAACTTCCGGAAATAGCTATTTTCACACTATACTGTTTACGCTGCATCCAGAAGGATACATACTTTTAAGGCCAAACGCGTCACTATAATTGATAATAAATAATAAAATCACCCAGCATAACGAGAATACGGGAAATATCGGTAGATTAAAAAGGGCGAACTGATCAGGTACCTCGTAAATTCGCAAGCTTCCAATAATGACGTTGATTCCTTGGTCACGATCGCGTACACGGCAGCCACTTGTACGCTTTAATGCGACGAAGTCTTACAAAACGAAATATGAGTACATTTATTTCATGTTTTGTGTGTAGTATGTATACGTTGTGAATTTATTACAATGACAATGCAAGTTGTCACTGCTGTTCGGTCTCCTTCAACTTCCTAATCTATAAAAGATGATATTCTGCTGTTTTGTAAACAATATATTCGTAAAAGCTAATTTAAACTTTATACCTTTAAACACTTATTCGATGCCTACAAATATGTCCTGTTAAACTTCCTAACAGGGTATATTCTACTATTTTAGAATATTAGAGAATGTTTATGTTTGTGCTTTAAAAGTCGAACAGATTCTATTCGGAGCCAATACTCATACAAAGCGAGCCTTCCAATAATACTGTGGAAAGTACTGAATAAAATACAATAGCAGTGAAAATTATGTAAACCATTTTAAGCTACCCGATTCCTTTTAAACTTCTTTACCTGTCTTCAATAGTAATTTATGTCCAACATACTCTTCAACATAAAAGGGAAAGATATAAAGAAACAATTTTTTAGATATTTCGCAAATACTGGAGTCAGTTGCATGTCGATAAATAAACAACTTAAATTGCAATGAAATACTGAAAAGATCCCGATACTCACAATGGTGAGAAGTACTAGGATGTGATAGTGGGAGCTAGCGGATCGCATAAGGCAGGACTTCCCATGAAATAAGACGAAAGTAAGTTTCTTATATTGTAGTTATGAATAGGGTTCGAAAGTGGTAATATCCAGAGTTTCAACTGAAGAAGCTTAATTTATATCGAGTGATTTCTGATTATAACTGCAAGTGGTAACGGAAGATGTGCCTTGCGAGAAGTGAAAGAAACCTAGTTAGTTGTAGATATAGTCAGGAACAAATGGTTGAAGATAAAGCATACATGAAGTTTGTAAAGTATAGTATTTCGCAGAAGATGCTCGATATAAAACAGCAATTCTATAACCACTCTATAATGGCTTATTTTCATATTATATAGTTCATCTCAACAGACTCATTGTTCGCAAAGATATTATTTATTCTTGTAACATTAAAGGCAACAATGTGAGACGAACCTTAAGTTTGCAATATTTCGATTTTAGATTATACATCGCTTACTTCGCTAAGAGGAATGCGCGCAAATCATCGAAACATATAATATATATAATTCGGTGTGCACAGTAGCGCCTTCGAAGATTAATGTCATTAATAGCCTTAAATTTAAAATTAAAATTTTATACGAGAAAGAGGGAGAGCGATGACACTTGGATCTGTCGACGCGATATCGTGATGCTTCGGCTCGATCCAGCAACCACCAAGCTTAATTTACGTGTCTCCAAAATAAATAAAAAAAAAGAAGAACAGGCACGGCCATTAAATTTAAGCCGCCAAATTTATGAATGCATTTAAGTCTAGACGGTCATGTTCATGTGATTTTATTTATTTTTCGTAGTTACCCATTCGGCACCGCTAATATTTACGAAGCATTCGCCTTTGTATATGCAAAAAGCTCAGAAGCATATATCGCGCATATGTGATCGTTCGTAACATTATAAAGCAGTAAATCCAAGATATGAAAATTATGAAACGATTACGTTCAGGACCGTCAGTAGTAAGCGCGAAAACTGTCCTACAATATACGGAAAAAACTATTTAGTACGATATATTTTGTTCAAACTGCTGAAATACCTATAAGTACGGATTATGAATAATTATTAGGTGAAAGAAAGAAATCCGCTAAGATATTATTAACACACTAATTAGCATTACATCTATGTACTTCTACATTAGTATAGAATACTGGAAAAAAATAAGACAAAAAATAAAAAGGATAATCATCAGAAAAAAAAATGATTTTATTGCATTAACACTAGTTTGTTCTTGGCAAATAAAGCTATATTACTTAAAAGGTAAGTTTAATTATATCTTCTGTAATATCTATGATGTTTACACATTACTACGCTATGACATTAAAAATTATTTAAGAAACAGCGATTTCCAATGCCGCTACTCTTCTTTCTCGACTACTACTGATAAACTGTAGGTGCCTGATTTGTTAAAAGCTATCTCACTTCAGCGACCGAAATCTAACACGCCCTTTTTACTGGCGCCTTCATCTGAAGAAACATCTGCTGTACAGCTAATTTTGTGATAAATTTTTGAGTTCTTGCATCGTCTTTACATTCTTATAACGATGCAGTTACTGAGAAGTGAAAAGAAGTGAAACATCTTCTTTTTTTCTTATTTTTCTTCGTATACAGGGTTTGGTAATGACATGATCAAAGAAGTTAACCCTTTTAAGTAAGTGAAGGTTTCAAGAATAGTTTGTGGTACATTTTGTAAATTGAACTAAAACAATGCGATATTTTCTTAGACAGCTGCATTTCGAATAGTTGCAGTTTCAACATTTTGAGTGACTTTAGTTTTGAAAATGACCTAAAAGGTTGAAACTACTGTTAACATTTCAAAATAGAGTATAGTATTATATCGTAATTATTATTAATTACTATTAATCGCATTAATTTTGAAGCTTATTTACGGATGTTGTCTGTTTATATGATTCAAGAACCATCATAGTGCATCCAGCCCATGTGGCCCCAAGATAAGCAGGACGCAATACACAATGTACAACAAGAGAACATCGAAGAAACCCACAACAAAGCTCCATAGAAAAATCATCAGTCGCAGAACAGTAACCCCGAGAATGAAATAAGTACTAGCAACTTCGACACTGTGAAAGTATTGGCTAGAAGTAAAAATTAACCTTTAACAGAGAAGAAGGTTACATACTGGGCAATACATGGAGCTTGATGATACAGAAAGATCAGAACGGAATAACATTTCTCCATCAGTCACACGAATCAACAAACGGAATCAATGCCTATATGTGTAGCGAGAAGCAGAAAACAACAAGATCAGACTTTCGAGAACTTCTGAAAAAGCTGGCAGTATGATCAGGGACAACACCTAGAAGACTAGTGTAATGGGCAAACGCCTGAGAGCCTCCACTTAAATTGCCTACGAATGACACACTCCTATGGACATCTTTATAATTTTAGTTCTTCTTATGTTTGTGTTGTGATATGCCTGTGGTAAAGTCTATGGAAGCATTTAGACTTTACCACAGGCATATCACAAACAACTTGCTTGTATTGATCGTTACTAATTGTATTATTTAATCGAACAAGGTCAGAATGGTTTTTAGTATTATTTTTTTCTCTAATTCTATTGTACCCAGTTAAAGTAAATGTTAACTTGAATGGCAATAAATTCTAATTATATATGCATTGCTGGACATAAATCCGTATCAGACTATGTATAAGCAGAACTCGTGAACAGATCCCAATACAATTTGGAGCAGAGGTAGTGTTATATTAGCAATGCATTAATACATGAAGCAGCCTACTCGACCATCTATAGAACCACAAAGGAGCATGTAGTCTATCAAGTATTGGATAATACATAGATATAGCGATGGTCAACCATTCAGCATCAACTACTCTCAAGAACACAAAATACGCGACGCTATTGCAAAATGACTTACAAGGGGAACACCAGGGTTGTCCGACACGGATTTTAACGAATCTGAACTATGTTAGAGAGAGTTATTCCCGGGTATTCAGGGAAGCTTTTATTCTAAAGTGCCCTAGTTTCTGAGAAAATATATGGCTGTATCAAATGAACGCGTTCATTCAACCAGATATGTTTCCACTTAGTTGTCAACTAAATAATAATGAATAAATAATTACATATTTAATCCAAACAGAAGTAATAATGTTTGGATATAAAAAATAATAATTTATAGAACAATTATTACATGATTTTTATTGCTTCAAATGTGCTAGAAAAAATGTCTGTAATGGGAGAATCAATTATACTTACCTTATTTTAATTACTAAATCAATAATTTAGGTCACTATAACATGATAATTCTACTAGCTCGTTCGCTTTATTTATGTTTTTTTTATTTCAACATTAAAATGCTACAACATTGTACACAACTGTATATGCATTGACCTAACCAACCATTAATTTCAAATAATTATAATGATAAATCTAAGCTTAAGAAATGCTCGTCGTAGAGTGCAAGAATTCACGCGCAATAAAACACAGAAAAACCAAACCTATACATAGTTGAAACGTTATACGGAATATCTGATAAGAAATAGATACCATCGTCGTTAATTCACTCTATAATTCGAAAACACCCAGCGCCAACGTTTAGTACAAGCTTTTTTCTCAACTCTTTCCTTTTTACGGATTCGCCATAATTTAACTGCACATAGCTGCATATACGAACAAGTATTAACAGGCGTTTTAGATCTGTATCACAGAGACACCGCATCGTTCACATTTCAACGTCAATAATTCTTCAGTCATACACGTGGAATGTAAGAAGTAGAATTATATTCTAGTCACGTGTGATCATAAGCTCAGAACTTAGTCGCGTGAGACATAAAAATTTAGAACTTTCGTCCCTGTAGATGCAGAAACTATCAATTACACACTACACACACATAGGTGTTGGATTTTGTATTTTTTATTCGATCCGGTCAGAAAATGTATACGTGAACAGCTTTATCGTTAATACAGAACTTCGAGTAATTTATTTTTATGTCGCTCTTTTTATAGAAACGTCCATATACATAACACCACTAAAGACATAAAAATTTGAATAAACAAGTTGGTGTATTTTGAAAGCTTTCTATTGTACGCACTTTACTATGTCAGTATTATAATATGTATACACTTTCTATAATTAAATATATACATACGTATCAACGATTAGAATTACTTCAGAATAATAAAATAACATTAGATATAAAAAATAATGTTGTAATAGCTTTAAAAAAATCATTCCTTTGAGAGGACTAGGTACTACTCTAAAAGTCAATGATTAGCTGTGTTCTATTTAATGCCGAAGAGTAAGATCACGTTAGAAGGCTTCAAACTGATACTTCAGAAAATATAGTGTCCTGTAGCATAAAAGCATGAATGTATGTATGCAGATATCTAGGCTAATCCAACACTGTATCCACTGAAATTCATGTAGATTGTACAGAATAATCTGTTTAAAATTTTCAAAAATAGATCAGTAATGTGAAAAACTGAAAATATTAACACCAAAGGAAATTATAAAGCAAGCGATCAAAATCATTCATGTCACAGTGTGTAAGGAGCAAGCCGCTATTTAAGCGAGGTACGATCAAACTTTAGATGCATTTTATATGAACCTATTCACGGTAGACTGGGCAAGCAACAGTTTGCAGTGTCCAGTTTACGATAAATTACTTCACGTAAGATGCATATAAAGATGTTTCACGTAAACATGAAGATACAAATGTTAATACAACACTGCACACTAATTTCTAACTATGTGTACGCTAAAATCGCGGTATCACTTATTCTAAAAACTAATAACAAAATATGAATACAATAACGATTATACCTTGTAAATAAAGATATCTGGTTTACTGCTAAAAATATAACACTTGAGGAGCCATTGTTTTTACCTGTATATATAATCGTTCGCTATGGTTAATATTCCTGTATATGTATGCAGAGTAGCCGTGGTCAAGTGTATCATGTTGTCAACGCCAAATTTAATTTGATAAGATTTGGTGTAATATTGCCCGACTTTATTGGGTGGCTACATTCTTATTAGGTATAGTTGTCAAAAATAGATATCTAATATGTAAAGGTTATATTAGTATAGTTTGTATTTAAAATCTTTATATGTAATTAAATTTCATATATTGTATTCAGTTCCGAATTTAGAATCTTTTTTTAGAAAACCATATACTGATGATCATTGAATTTGCTAACTCAATACATAAATACAATATTACTCGTAATATGTGCTGCATGATATGCTTTTAAAAATATTGAAAGTACATACTAATCATACTAAATTATTGAAAAATTAGAAAGTGAAAATATAAGAAATTTATTTTTATAAAGTTTTATATTTTCGAATGAAACTTTAGTTTTTCACAAAGAAGTAAAAACAGCAAAATTAAATCGCAGTACGTCAAAATTAAATCGCAATACGTCAAAATATATCAACTTCTACTAACTACTTCTTGTAACGAGCAAAAACTTTAACGGAAATATGGTTAAAATAAATTACCATTACACTTTGTTGGAATTATAAATTTATTCGTCTTCTCTTATTATCGAACACATTCTGCAGTATTTCTTCTCTAATATTTTGCTCTTCATGAGTAATTGCGATGCAACAAACTAGAACCGATAAAAGTAAGTAGCTTATTATATGCAGATCATGTGGATCTGCTAGTAAATTCTAGAAAGAAAACACAAAAACTAATAAATATCTGGACAAAGGAAATAGAAAAGGTGAAATGGGAAGTGAATCTAAATAAAACCAAGGTAATGATCGTAAATGAAAATCGAAATAATACAGTTAACAAGGAAATTAAGTGTAAAGATAAGACATTAGAAAGGGTAACGACATATGACTATGTGGGAAGCATATTGACAGAGGATGAGAAAATGGACAGAGAATTAATTAACAGACAAAACAAATCAACAATCAACAATTAGATAAGACAATTTTGGGACACAGGGATATTGATATGGAGACAAAAATACAAATATACAATACAATAACATTAGCAATAATAACATATGCATGCGAAAACTGGGCATTCAGAAACAAAGATGAGTCAAGAATTAATGCAATGGAGATGAAACATCTAAGAAGAATAACGGCGAAAACAGAATGGGATAGGATCAAGAACGAAGACATCAGGGAAATAACAAAGCAAGAACCAATAGTGAGGAAAATTGGGAAAAAATAGCTGCACTGGTACGGACATATGAACATAAGAATGAAGACAAATAGAATTACGTATAATGGATACCGGACACTCGAAAAACAGAAGAAGAGGAAGCCTAGGTGAAGATGGGTCGATCATATAAGAAAAATGGGAGAAAGAAAGGGAAAGAACTTCTAAAAAATGAAAGCAACAGGGAGAGACAGAAAGGAGTGGAAAAAGTGAATAGAAGAAACGGAACTCTCATCCGACACCTGGAAAGGTATAAAGATAAGAGAAGAAGAAAAAGATGTGTAATTGCAGCAGATAGCTCATCTAACTGTATGTTGTCAAGCCGATTGCTGCAGACTTCTTTTTTTCAGATAAAAGATTGGTCCTGTAATTTGCCTTCTTGACATGACGATGCAAGAGTCTATTTTAATACGGTGGAGACTAGATTCCACAAACTATGCGGATTCTCTGCTGACTACATATTGCTATGGACTTTTTCCAAGCACGAACCTAGCTGTTTAGAACCTTTTAAAACGTGTAATTTTGATGTGCGATAGTTTGGAGTGCAGCTGTAGCCGCAAGAAACTGCATGAGATGGACGCATGGGAAAAGAAGGATGAAAGATATTAAGTTTAATTTGTTATATCAATATATTAATTGGCATCGATTGAAATTGTAATTTAGTTTGACATGTTTGGAAAATTATGCTGTATATGATTGTAGATTTTAATTTTGATTAGCTGTTGTAATTAAGGCTGTTGTAATTATGAGTTTATATTTGTGTGAATTTAAATATTTTGAGCTGATTTTGGAGGAATTGTAAATTTATATATTTAAGCGTAAGATTTTGTGTAGACACGAAAAAATTGTATCTAGACATGTGTTAAATGTTAGATTTGGAAGACAATGCATTTCTAGATTTTGGTATAGTTACACGCGTTTTCAGGTTCAAATAATTGTTTTAAAGATTGTTTCTTTATTATTTGATTCCCTTAATTTGTTTTAGGTTATTGCTCTGAGTTAAGTGAATTAACTTACGTTAAGATAAGTATTGCTTGATTTGATTTATTCTTGATATTTTTCTCGCTTTATATATTTTTTTTTCTTGATTAAAAAGGATCCTGTGGGTTTAATTAGTGTTAAGAGATATTAAGAAGATAAAGGTGATTTGTAGAGTCTGTTATAGCTGGTAAATTTTGCGTTACTATTGAGTATCATTTTGTGGTAATTAAGTCAGTTTGTTTTTTTTTGTGAGTTGAGTTTTTATCTTTTTAATATTAGGTTTAGTTTTGTACGCGTTAAGTCAATTAGAGTTTTTTTTTCTCTATAAAATTTTGCTATTAATTTGATGTATTGGTATTTAGTTTCATTCATTTTTTGATTTCTTTTTCTTTTGTATGAATAAATTTTTTGAAATATATGCTGTTTGTATGTATATCATTTTCTGTCGCTGTGTGTAAGATTATAAGACATTTTGTGCGGTTGGCAGGAGCACCACGATTTCGGAAGCCACGTAAGTGAGGGAAGATACCTGAGGGAAAGAGAAACGCTTTTGAGGACTGAGTAAACCCGTTGCTTTGGAACCTCCACCAAGCAGAACCATATTGCTAATATGTACAATAACTCTGGAAATTTGCGTATTCTGATAAATGTGACCATGCTTCGTCAGAAAAGAAGGTGCGATCTAAATCGTCTTCTCCCAGAGTTTCATTGAACCAGCGACAAAAATATTGTCTTACTCGAAATCTGCATATACGGTTTTTTCTTTTGTGCCGTTTGTGGACTTCCACGAGAAATACTTATAATTCAATAAATACAATACATTTATCTAACGGATTTCTTAGGACTAATATTAATTCGTTGCCTGATATCATCCGCAGTATCTTCTATCAACATAGATAGTGGCTTGATTAGTTTTCCGATTTGTAACGCATAAATCTCTATACCAATCTATTATGATGACATTTAAATATTTCATAAGGTATTATCGCAACAGAATATTCATTAGGGAACAGGGAAAAATGCGAGAGTAGTGAATATTCCCATAGTCCTCCATTTTCGGTTAACGTAGCACTTCCAAAATGCGCTATCACAGTAAATGTATCTTGGAATTTGAAAAACATTGTCTTTAAAAAGACAGTTTCTACAATAATTACAGAAAAGAAATTAAAATATGTATTTTTATGACCTTTTAACTTATCTTATTATCCAGATAGTTTTTCCACTTTTAGGTCAATAATAACACGCAATTCTAACAAAAGTCAAATTTATTCCAAAACCTTTACAAAATTTATAATCTGGTTTTCGTAATGTCAATTTTATTCCACTGAAGAAGTTGTTACGAAAACCAGATTATAAATTTTGTAAAGGTTTTGGAATAAATTTGACTTTTGTTAGAATTGCGTGTTATTATTGACCTAAAAGTGGAAAAACTATCTGGATAATAAAAAAAAAGAAATTAAAGAAATAAATGTAAAGTAGAATGGTTAACAACAATATCTAACAATAATTACAGTAACACACATTTATTCGCCCCTAACCCAAACTTGATAAACGATATCTTGACGTTTTCGGAAAGTGTTTGCACAGATGAATCAGTTTGACCTCAAAACCAGCAACCAAATAGATACTAGAGAGTAAATAGGTGTCTGTAACAGATATTTTTGATTTGGTGCATATGTCGTGTACCGCCACCGGTAATTACTGCTAATTGACATTTGATTCACCCTACTTCTAAAGTTGCTGTAAATGTCATACCACCTCGAATTTATTTTAATTAAAAACATAAATTATTCTAACTAACCAATAATTTCGCTTTCGTTTACAATCAGGACAGGTAATAAAGTGTGTTGTTTGGAAATACGCAGTTAATTTACAAGACCTAAACAATTAGAAGCGTAAATAGTTGTTAAAATTCTAAGATAGCTATCTACACATGTATTTGGTACGAATTGTTTGTATATACATGATCGTAACTATTACTAGTTGCCATATTCAAATACACGTATATCACTTAAAAACATACCTAACTAAAATACGCTTCTGGTATTCATGGGAGCTTGAAAAATTACGCAATTGTATTTGAAATCAATTGGTTATCTGAATATTTTAATGAGACATGTAGCAATTCGCAACTACTAAAGCATAAAAAGTAACAGCTGCCTAAGTTTGACGAATCCGTAAAATTGACAAGAACGAAGTATAGCATAGTATATAATCTATGGAACAGTTTCGTAACCGCTTTCCATCTTCCACTCTTCTCTTACTATAAATCGTAAGAGCAGTATTTGCAGTGAGTATTTTGAATGTGTACTGATTCATATCAAAACTACGGCTAGTTTTAACACAATGTGGTAACAATAATTAGCTATATAAAGCACTTATTGTCCATGCCTACCTCATCGCTAGTTTCGGTTATTTCATTCGCTTTCACTTTCGGGAAGAGAATCGCCTCTGTTCAGTTCCAAAAGAATCCCGGAGTGTTATTTTAACACGTGTTCCTATTAAGCATAAACGAATAAAAGAATGGAACATGATATGCAAGACATTGATTCAGATGAAAACTGGGTTAGAAATTACTGTCATTGTATTATGTTATGTGTAAGATTTATGGTTGAATATGTTAAGATGAATCCAGGGGCACCATTTTTTTATATCGTAATTCATTTCTTTTGATTGCTGAACGTTGTTAATGCATGGCTATACTTATAAATAAAGATAATACAGTTCAGGAAAAACTGTAACGAATAGATTTAGATCACGATATGAGGTCAGTGATATAGAATTTTAGAGAATGATGCAACAGGTTTAAATAAAAGCGAATCATTGTAGTTAATAATCTTAATTGTGGAGTATAAGTAGGACTAATCTAAAACACATTGTGAAAGTAAATCTTCCTTTTTTAATCTTATTACTGTGTATCCTTACAATCCCGTGTTAAGTAACAGAATTAATGATGACATGAAAATTGTTGGACTATCATGAGGCAAAAGCCTTACCATACTCCATACTCGTATAACCGTAATATTTACATTCTACATATTTTACAATCGATTTACCTTGTTTAAGTTCATATGTAATAATGTACAGTTATTTGTATTTGTGTATCGCATCTTCCTATACAATTTTGCTTGCAATTTATAAACGTGCTAATCTTTACCAAAGGACTATAAAAAGCTGTTATATGTAATTGTTTAAGTTAGCCATATTAGTAAGTGTACTTCGCAAAAGGTTGTTATGTCGCACGTTAGTACATTGAAATTAATCTAATGTTGGACAAGCATAATTAAAACCAAGCACTAACATCATCAAATTACTTCACTGATCCGCAAACAGAGAATAACCGCCACTATTATTGGCTAGTAATTTCGTTTTAGCCCGACAGAGGATTTAATTGTATTGTTTCACACCCAACTTCACACTTAAGCCGCATAATTATTATGTATTTTGAGAACTGATATACCAACGACAAAGTTCGATTGATTCTACCCAGTAGTTTTTGGTTGATGTCCTTTCAAATATAAAGAGTGACAAGCCGCATTTTCGGCATTTTTTACTTTTTACTGTCTAAAAGGTAAAAATGTTGTTCAAGAACAAACAAAACAGGCGATGTGTATGGAGATAATGTATTGACAGGAAAGCAATGGTAAAAATGGCTTGCAACATTTCGAACGGACAATTTCGATGTTAAAGATTCACCACGTTCTGGAAAGCCAGTTGAAGCTTATGAAGACACAATAAAGGCATTAATGAATACAAACCTGTGAATAACAACACTTGAGGTCGCTCAGACATTATAGGTTTATCGAATTCCGCTGACCACTTGGTTTAACCTCAAAGCTTGACGTATGGATTCGTCATGTTCTCACGCAAAGACATTTGTGTTTTCTCTCAAACATCAACAAAATTAGTCACTTTTGAAATGGATCGTCACTGTGGACGAGAAATGACTGGTCTATAACAATGTCAAACGCAAGAAATCATGAAGTAAGAAAGTTTAACCGTCTCAAAGTTGGAAAACTAATATTCATCAACAATATCTCTTTGGTGAAATTTCAAAAAATCGTTTTTTTGTTTTTGCCAAACAACAAAACGATTAATTCTGATCAGAACTGACCAACAGAAAAGGTGTACTGTTGCACTAAGATAATACGAGACGTCATACACGTTCAATAAGCAAATTGTCTTCCGTTTTCAAAAAGAAGGAAACGAAATTACTTTCCGAACAACCCAATAATTTTTCTACGACCACAGACCTGGATAGGCAATTAGTCGTTAACAACTATTTTGATTATGGTTAGTACATCTTTAGAATCAAAATTTACTTCGTCTTGCTATTTCGCCAGTTCAAAAAATGTTTGTTATAAAAGAAAACTATAAATATAGAACAATTAGTTATCTTTATAGTGCTAGGTTATTCTACACGCAAATATTTAACACACGTACATTCGCCAAATATTTGCAAAGATATTAAAGTTCAAATAGAATATTCAGTCAAACTCTTCTCGTATCATAGCATAAAAAAATTCCACGTCTATAGAGGACCGCTGAGAATGGTGAGTCATTGCGAATTGTAAAATTTATGAATGATATAACTCTAATGACTTCTCTCCAAATGGCAAAAAGTGGTCTACCACAAATGATTAATTTAGATAATAACGACGAAGCTTATGCCACTCAGTGCACGTCAAAATATAGGAGCTGAGGTCCCAAAAGTAATTACTGCTGTATGAAAAGTTTTTTATAGTTTGCCTTCGAACTGAACCTTTGATCCTAATACTACTTGTTTTGTTAAGAATTGCCATATTGATATTTTAATTCTACAATTCTATCTTCTTTCTCACTTATACTGCTCAAGTGGTTTAAAAAGTCCTAAAGTTACAATTCAACTCATACATATATTTATATTAATATTTACACTTCACGCTATTTCGACAATATTGACGACTATGTAAATGTAAGGGCTACTCTTTCCTATTCAAGGACTATATTATTAAGATGCATATTACTTTATGTGAGCAAGTTGTATCTCTTTAATAATAAATACTGATATTGGTAATATTACACCCAATAATTGCATCTGGAAGGGAAACAGTGAAAATCATATCGTCTCCGTTAGATCGAAGGCTACCACTGTTATCGCATTGTAAATCTGGTTAAAAAGAACCATATAACAATATAACTGTAAAGAGAAGTTCTTTATTTAAAAATTTAAAAATTTTCGTTTGTGGATTCAAACTTTATCAAGACAATTGAATTAAGACTATCTATAGTTTTTAATCTAGTCTCTGGCAAAACTTCCACATTAACGTTTCCATTTGCATTGAGTTTGTTTGTAATAATAATGTTATGCCTTTGTGTTTAACTAATTTAAAAATGTACCTTATTTGTCGGATTACAACTTCGAATATTTTCTACCTATACAACATGATTCAAGATATGGTGATTAACGTAAGGGAGGGAAAAGTGCACAACAAATAAAAACTAATAATAAGAGAATTTGCAATGGAATGCCAATAAATCTATTTATGTACGCTTATGCATGAATCACAACACTCACAACACCAAATGTATCTTCGCTGTTGTTGTCCGCGTTAAGTTGGAATAATTTCCTTGCGACTGTTTATTACAGCTTCCACCAATGGTTTTAAACAATAACTAGACATATACAAAAGCTTATACAGCACTTGTGTATATGCTTTCTTACAAATAATTTAGTTACGTCTTTTGACTAACGTTTTTCCTATTGTTGTATTACATGTCTACGAATTTAGAATAATAAGAAAGGAGAAAATTAAAGAAAGCGAATTTTATGATTCCTGTTGAGATTTAATGATTTATCAAAATTTATACAGACCGTTGCTTAATTTACAATTCCAGGTCGTACAGTTAACATTTCACAGGCGTTAAAGCTAATAGGCTGTAATAAGTACTGCAGTAATATCCTCCACTCCAAACTATTACAATACTTCAACCTGTCTTCATGCAATTAAATATTGCCTATTGTGGATTAACGAAAGACAGCTGTAATATATTTTGGTAAAGATTACATAATGGATTCAGTTAAAAACTAATAGAAATGCATTTGTACTTACAATCACTAAACGAACCAGACATACGTAGGACGAGGCCAGGAAAAGGAAGATGGATTATTCATAAGAATGTCTAGACTGCTATAAGATCTATGTATGTACATACCTTTCAAGTCGTACAGTAAGTAGAGAAATACACACTATAATGTAAATATTTGAATCTGATATGATTATTCCTATTCAAAACGAAAAGCTATTTTGAACGTAAAAATACAGATCTGATCTTCCCGTAGCCACTTATCCTGATTTCTTTACTTTAAAACATAGTTGCTGTAATTGAAAACAAAATTCTAGGTAGTTTCTCTGGTCAGCCGGTCACTTTCTACAATCACTGTACTTACATAACTTACAAACTAAATTTGTGATGAAATATAGCCGACGATGTCAACGAGGTATGCACCGGCACCGTATTGTGTTTATGCAAAGTCCTAAACGCCTCCATGTCTATTAAAGAAATTAACAAATTTAATTAGTGTACATGCTCAGAATTAATTTCAGTTAATGAATTTTAACAGAATTACAGCCTGCACATAAATGAGGCTTTATGCTTCATTCTGCTCGTTTTCATTTAATGTTTCACGTGCGGAATTAATTGTTTATTTAGATGCTAATAAATCAAGTGAAAGAATGGAGTTAAAATTATTAAATCATAATCATATACTATCTGTATGACTAATATCTAACATTACTTTTATTTGGTCGCACGTTTAGAACGATTCTGAACTGGTTCGAGTGTGGAACCAAAACAAGCTTTCACAAGATAGGTATAAATCAATCTATGTACATCTTATGATCTTGTAAACATTTACGTTTTGTGCTATCATTGGATTTTTGTTGATTTGAAATGTTATACCATACCTAAGTTATCTGTTATCATGCATTATGACACTTTATTGTTCTCTTTATAATAATAATAATAATAATAATAATAATAATAATAATAATAATAAATAAATAAATATTATTATTATTATTATTATTATTATTGTCTTTATTTTCCCGAAATTCAACTGTACAGTATGCAAAGAATACATAATAATTGAAACAAAATAATTTGTAAATGGGAAAATCGTAAGGGGCAGTTCAGATGAATAGCCGTGGCCATTCTCTGCTCTCCCACTGAACCCTTAATTTAAGCAAGTAGATAGAATGTACTAAAAATATGCCTAGAAACTACTTATCCTAATATTCTGTGATGAACCTAAAGTGACATAATACGGAACAGCATGTACCTACACAAGTATGTAGGTACCGAAAAGAAAACATGAGACGTTATTGCTTAGAAAATAAATGTTGGTACACGGCACGCCTGAAATTTGCTAGACTCATAGCCTTAATTCCCTCTGGAAGTGAATTATATAGGTTATATATATTATAAGAAAAAGATCTCCTAAATAATGTGGTTTTATATGTCAGCGGAGTTATAAGGTTTTTGTTTCTGATGTTGATGTTATGGATATCACATCTATATCGAATTTTATTATAGAGATAAGGAGGGCTCTTATCAAGCAGTATTTTGTGGAATAATATAAATGATTGATACGTCATACGATTGCGCATGTTAAGCCACTTCAAATCATTTAATTTATGAGAAATATGGTCAAATTTGCGAATACCAAATATGTATCTCATGCAAGCATTCTGGACTTGTTGAACTCGCCCAACATCGACCGCATCAAGACATGGTCCAATAACGACAGAGCAATATGAAAATAACGACAACACAAATGTTTGACACAACATGATTTTAATTTTATGATTAAAAGTAGACCTGTGTGGATACAGCAGCTTTAAGTTAGTAAAAGCTTTACCAATCGTACGAGAAATATAATTTCGATATCTAAATGTGTTGTCGATTGACAGTCCCAAGCTCCTTGCTTCAGTTGTTATGGGAATGGCAATGTCATTAATTCTAACATCTAAATTATTACGATATATCTCTACATCAGC
>ML219247.1:0-21737 GCA_004785975.1 Popillia japonica
TTTTTACGTTTCAATATTTGTTATAACTTTATTATCGCCTGCTTTTTGCAATTTAAATTACTTATTTGTTGATTATTGGTTATTACATATTACTATAATCCGGATTTCAAATATTTGTTCAAGCTTTGTTCCTGTTATTTTTTACCTACTTCTACTACTGAAAATGAACTCATAGAGATGGTATTTCTTCTCGGCAACCCAAATCCACTACTAGCATCAAGAATATATGCAGCCGAATATCCTAACCGTATAACACCGGATGTTAGGAGCTTTGACAATTTATTAGTACGTAGTATTGTTCGATCGGGTTCAATCAGCTACAGAAGATAATGAAATGATTGTCATTCAATCTGTTGTGGAAAATCGTCACGTATATACAAGGACAATTTAGAAATAACATGAAGTTACAACCACTACAGCGAGGGGAATTTTAAGAAAACATAAGTTTCATTCTGATAAAATTAATATTTTGAAAAGAGACTTGTGTATTGCGAATGGCTGCTTTTACGATTACGTCAAGATGAATTTTTTTAGATCATGTGCTATCATGATCTAAAAAATGATCATGATATAATTACAAAATCGACGACTAACCGCCCCAGCAATAGCAGCGGAATTCAATATGGGGCATGAAAATGTAGTTAGTGTTGCTACCGTAAAACAGATGCAGGGTTAAAAGGCCGTATGCCCGCTTAGAAACCCGGATTAACAGCGATTCACAAACGGAAGCGTCTTCACTGGGCTAAAACTCGCCAACATTGGACCGTAGACCAATGGAAAAAGGGATTATAGTCGGATGAGTCAAAGTTTGAGATATTTAGAAGGTTTAGTGTTAAGGAGACGACCAACAACTCTACAAGAATTAAGAGACAATATAAGGCACCAAATTGGTGCAATTCAACTGGAATTCTGTATACAATTTGGAAGAAAGGTTAGTAATCTAACTACTACATGGAGGCCATATTGAGCAAGGTTTTGGGCATACCTACTAAATCTCATTTCTTAAGCAATTCGATTTAGTTTTTGTTATTAACCTAATTCTGTTATTAACTTAATTTGTTAAAAGGGTATAATAATTTAAAATATATCCCTTACCTTACGATAATCCCATATAATAATATATTATGATCTTTATGTATTTATCCTTTAATTCCAGATTTTTTTCCGCTTATGGATCCAGGAAACAGGAATGAATCATTAGTATCTCATGAAAAAGATAAAATATTTTTAAAATGTAAGTTTAATATTTACCTACCATAAAATCAAGTTAATTTTAATTATTTCAATGTATGTTTCTTAATAATAATTAAATTAAATGCCCCAGATGTTTGTTAACATCGAATAGTTCTGTTCAATACCCAAATTTAGGCGCGAAATAAATTATTATCTATGACACTAAAAAAATAAAATAATCATCAACTTTAAAATGGATTGCATTGTTTTCTTTTTTTTTGGTATTTACTATTTCGTAAATTAATCCTTTTCATAATTATTTTCTTTTTTAAAATCTTAATATTTTCGAAATCGAAGTTGTGATGTTGTGCTTAGACAAAGTCATTTCTTTAAATATTGTTTAGTAAGACATACCACTTGCTAAAAGTTTTATAATTTAATGAACAAACAAAATTTCTTTGATTTTTTTAATTATCGTTTTTAGATTTGAAAGTAATGTGTTTATTATTAGATGTAACAATAATATTAGTCTCTGCATTCTTAAACTCGTATTTAGGTTTATTGCATAACAAATTAATAAAAAATAATTCAGGAGACGCGTACCTAACGATAATTTTCTCATAATTCTTGGGCTTAACAAACTTTATAGGAAACTAGTTAATGGTAAGATGTAAAGTGGTTACTGAAACAATGTGCTTTTTTTATTTGAATTCGTCTCTCGCAGTGATAAAAACATCACCTTAGTTTTGAAATTGGTATTTATGTTTGTAGCTGGTAGCGACGCTTATACGAGTAACTCTATTTTTTAGTTATAAGTGGCGACGTTCGGTGTAGTTTACCACTGGCGTTAGGTTCGCTGGCAGACTAAGTCTGGCATGTGTATAACTCGCCACGTAGGAGATAAATATTTCGTTAGCATTTTATTTTATAAATGTCCCTTTTGATATATTTTGTTACTGTGCCATTTCAAGAGTGCTTTTTTATTTATTTCATTACTACTCTACCCCAGATGTTTTGGTTTTGGTTTATGTTGTTACTGTACCGTTTTGGAAGTGTCTTTTTTCGTTTACTTTGTCACTCTCCCTTTTTAGAAATTTCATTTTCGGTTTACGTTATTAGGTAGGTACTATCATAGTTTTGACGTATTCTTTAGAGTTTATATTTGGTTTTATAGTTTTATAATATGGGTGTATTGGAAATAAAAGTAAAGACTTATCAAAAATGGAAAGACATTATTTTATTAAATTTAAATCCAAAATATTTTGCGTAAATTCCTTCCCAGACGCGAGAAAAAAGGCAGATATTTATAAAATAATAGTCGCGCAACTGTGTGTTTGACAAATATATCTAGCGCAGAGCAGGTGTAGCGATAGGCAAATTTAATATGTGTGCAACGCACAATCAGAGTCAGTCTGTTTCGATTGTTGAATATATCGCTGCTCTAATTCAATAGTGAGATATCTTAAAAAAAATCAAAATTGAAGATATCTTGACCAAAGGTAGTAAATAATATGGCACGTGCATTGCAATAGTGAGGTATTATCAAATATATAAAATGGGTATTGGAAACCGCATGTCTCACTAATGTAATTTTAAAATAATGGAACATTTTAAGATATTCCCGTGAAATACTGGTACGTGTACACATATTTACAATAATTACAATAATAATGCATTTAACTTAACCAAGTCCTAACTTACATGTAGTATACTTACTCTCTTTTTTGTATACCCTTTTTCTTTTTGTATGTCCTTTTAAGGGAATTGTATAATTCTGTTGGACAAATACACTATTGTTATTATTATTATTATTATTACTTTAACTACAGCAAACTGATAAAGGTTCATATTCGTGCAATTTAGTCAGTTGGTTAATTTTATTGCCACATCAAACGCAGTTATGTCAAAACTAACAATCGCTTATTTGTTCTACAGTACTGTCGCACCCAATTTCATTATAATGATATATTTTATATATTAACTTGTGTACATGCCTAATTATTCTCGATAATTAACACCTTTTTATAACTACCAACTATCGTGAGCTCTCTATCTTACACTAAATAAACACATGTAAGCGACCATATCTCGGCGTAATACAATTACTCATTTTCTTGAGTAGGATATCGTCTGCATTTCAACATCGCGTGCAGCATTAATCTATTTACTACTCGAGAAACGTCAAAATCTGTTTGGCTTTCAGGCAACATGACTTGAGGAAAAAGGTCGGCACGAGTTGCTCGCTAGCTGTATTTGCCACCAGCGCCATCAGCGAATCCTACACAGAACTCCCGCACAGTCGTGTACATACGATCCGGCCATCGTACCAGTTGATATTTTTTCCTTTTTGCTTCTTTCTATTCGGGTTTCTTGTAGATACTGTGCCGCATTCTTTTCGATACGAGTCATATATAATGTATATGATTCGTACTCGAGTCGACTGCCTGTTTGATAAATGTTTCTGGATTTAAATCCCTGACATAATGGTGCTCTAGTATTATTATTGCATAGATGCTGCATGTAGTAGAGAATAATGGTAAAACGATTTTGTATGGGTTGCAGTTGCGCAGGAAAATGATTGCGAAAAACATTGAAAGCAAAATAAATATATTATGTTTGTTACATATCAATAAATATACGCCAAAAATTGTTGTTTGCTTGGTGTATATTCTCAACTGATAGGAGAGCAGCTCCTTGCATTTACAATCGCATCAGTATTTGTTTTCGATAAAAATGCGATTCAGGTTGATGGTGTTTAGATATCAATGTCAATTCAGTGATTAAACTAACTATTATTACACTCATGGAAATAATTGACGAGCACACCCTGTATAATCTCAACGCGCAAGATACAGCCATAAAATTTGCGAACCATCAAGCTTCCTATGGTCAAGTCTATGCAGGGACTTCAGACTTTTGCTATCGCCGCATTTTTTACTAAACGGCTCAGATAAGTGGAACATGCCGTCGCCATAGAAACCGAAGGAGGTGGGAGAAACCAGGTCCAGTAGCTAGTTGTATTCGCTACATAATGGCGCATCGATCACCGACTACCGACACCACAGCGGTGTCATCCAGAGCTACACCTTTAGGCGGCAAGGTTTTTCTTATGAACATAGACAATCTTCTTATGTGCAGTGGCTGATCTTGGCGTAAGTAATATGTAATATGTATAACGTATGGTACTGAAGTGGAGAAGCAATCCTAAGCTGGCGCCACAATCATTTCATATCAAGTTCGGTTCTGTCACAATCCGAGATTGACAACTCTTACTACACGGCCATAGACCAATTTAAAATATTGAAAGTTGCATTCTAATCAGTTTTGAAAAGCACGAGAGCCACATTTCATTCGGTGTGTTGCATTTAGTATGCGAAAATGGTGTAGTCTTACTGATATTTCCTTCAAATCTGTCTGCAATCACATGACAGAACAGCAGTCGGGCCTTTCAAAAGGTTTATAACAGAGCATGTGATACATAAATGGTTAATTTCAAAGTCTACACCTTACACCTACTGATGTATTGTCCTGTTTTCACGATTATTGAGGTAGGATTTAGATCATGTGAAGTCCAAGAAATTACTACTAAATTTTTTAATAATGAAATAGTCTCATATCATTAGCCAAATCAAGCACTCCAGTTAACTTAAAACTGACAATTTTCCAGTAACTAGATTGGTCGAGCAGAATTATTTTCTATTTAAAAACGCCCTAAAAAGGCAAAATTCCAAAATTGACAAAATTTAGACTCCTGAATTGAATTGTCCAAACATTCCTTCCGCTACAATCAAATTATAAATCCCATCTCTTTCGGAAAGCACCCATTACTTGAAAATATAATTTCCTCTTGTATAGTAGTTGATTAATTTGAACTATGACTACATCAATTCGGAGAAGGTTTCGACGATTTGAATTAATATTTCGGTTAATGGTAATTGAGTTGGCATAGTCGATAATTAAATATACAGAAATTAAACAATTCCACATAAACGGATATAGCAATATAGAGCTACGATAATTTACCTTCCAGTTTCATGCAATTAGCTAAATTACATCTGTTCAGTATTAGTTAAGCTGAACGTATATTATGTATTCTGGCGGTACCAACATGTTATAAATAGCTCTCACTAATTTGAAAATGTCTTTTTAATGGACGATGTACATCTCCGACTAACAAATTTAAATTGTAGGCTACAAACGGGACCAATGGATAAGCGAAGAGAAAGGGATATTTTAAAACATAAACGGCTTAAATGGATGTAATATATCTCTTTATAAAAGCTATTGACCTATTACCCTTATGGTGGCGGGAAGATTATGAACGGTGTCCCTCTCTCTCGAGCAAGGGATCGGGAGGGATCATTTAGTACCTAATTGATTTTAAAGAGCAAATGACTGAGATAATTGCGTTAGTGAAGGCAGGAAGTAAAAGAGGGTGTTTTCCAATTGAACGTAAAATACGAAACAATAATAATATCGAGATGATCGGTGTTAAATGTTGATTGCGCTCAATCAAGGCATGCTATTGAATCTATTTTTATTATAAACTTATTTTATTTAAAATACGCATTGAAAAGAATATTTTATCACAAAATGTTAAAGTTGTTGTTATGATATAAAATAAACGGCAGGTTGAGCTAATTAACAGCCTCACTTGCAATGAATCTGTCTTGTGCTCTATTGACCAAGATGCCGCCCTTTTTCTGAAATTTGTTTGTGTAGAAAAAGTATAATCTTCATCTAAACAGTGAAATTTGTCGCACTGGTCCCTTATACTAACCAGGTAACATTAGTAGATTTAATTTTAAAGACTTCGAAAATACTTCACGGCATAAGCACTGCAATTTTTTTTCAACCTCGCCAAAATGGGATATCTAGGGAAATCCAACTCCAGTTAAACAGGACCCCATTCTCTGTCTCAATATAATGCTGTAAATCTAAACACAATGCTATATACTAACAGCAGAATAGTGTATCCAGAGAAAGGAATAGGATATCCATGGTTGCTCGAAAGAAGTGGGATTGAGCTCCTGTTCATCCCTGAAGCATTTTTTTTTGATGGGTTAAAATTGGCCGCGCTGACAGCGTGGAGAGTTAATGACTCTTGGCGAGGACTAGTTATGACAAATTAGATGTAGTACAAGTATTGAGAGAAGAATAAAACGAGAATGGTATTTTGCAAGGTGCCCTCAAATTTTTGAAAGAGAGTTATTTAAGACAATGTTGATAGATTAATACCATTTTGTCACACTCGCAGTTTAATATAACATCGAGCAATGCCAAAAAAAATTACTGAAGAGGAAGAGTTCTTCCATATGAAAACCTAAAGGGTTTAAATTCAATTTGCTCTTAAGATGATTACAAAGATACCAAAACGTGAACAAGTTCATTAAAGACACTATGATTATGTAATATACACTTTGAATTAAGTCAAATATTTGTTAATTGTGACTTTAATTAAAACATATCAACTCACAAGAAGAGTTTCTTAGTAACTTGTTACTCAAAATTAAGTATGTACAAGATGATCGTGTTTGCCGAATTCCAGTAGGTAATTGACAACAATTATGTATTAGTCTAATAAATACTAAAAGACTTAACTTAATATTACTTTCCTACCTTTTGGAGGATTGATGGGTATGGCCGATCGATAGAGCGAGTTTTCGTCGAACCAATCCATATTTCTTAGCACTGTTTTCGTGCAGAACGCTAACACCACTACAAAAACACCGATCGTCATCATTGGTCTGTATTTCCTAAGATCCCACATTTTGGCCGCACCTATACCGCACAATAAACACCACCCGGCACTGGGTAAGTACAATACACGTTCGGCTACGACGAATCCGACATAAAAAAGTAAATTTGTAGCAGGTAGGAAAGGTAAAGCCAGGAAAGCAACAGCTAGTAACACGGCAGCTTTATCTCCTTTGACTCTTTGCCGTATTGGACTCCTCTGAGACGCTCTAAGCGGTATTTTCAGACAAACACAGCTGTGTGAATGTAAATTCGTACTGTTATTATTGTTGTTTGTGCGACACGAGACCGAATGCATCTCAGATAGGCTATGATGGCAAACAGGGCAAGGACAATGCCACGTTTTGTCCTCAGTTGTACTCGCGCCGAAGACAATGATACCGTTACTAGAAGATAAACTTAGTGGTGATGCTGCATTGTTGTCTTTCGTGGATGATGCCCTTTGTTTAGCCGATTGTATAAACCGATAGGGTCTTTGTCTGCGGCGAAGAATACTCGTACACTGTCTAACTAGAACGCTGACGGTGATATAGAAGAGCGCTGAACAACAGTTTCGCGGGTCTCTGACGGTGTGTATTCGCGGTATCGCGTCCATTCCCCAGTCGAAACTTAACGTTTCCGGGTACAGCAGCAGCCACAAATTGAAGAGCGGAAGATAGGCGAACGTAAGGAATCTCGTGAGGAAGCGAGGTTCTTTAGCGGTAGGGTTGTCGGCGGTCGCAAATTGTGGCGTGGGACCTTGTAAGCGACCCAATAGCATTACCGTTGCGGCGATTCCTAAGACGAAGATACTACGCCAACGTTTCTGTAACAAGAAAAATCAGATAGAGTAATTATTAGATTATATTTCAAAAACAAGTGTCGATAATATTCCTTCGCATTGTAAAGCATTAAACCGTTACTTTAATGGCTATATAACTAAATCAAATTAATTGAATAGTTATGTGAAAACCGGTTTAATTAAAACAAAACTTAGTCGGACCATTTTTAAAACTACATTTTGTACTCTGGTAACAAACATTTATAAATCCTTTGAATAGACAGCGCACTTATCCCTTTAAATAGAACCCTAATTTAAGCGGTTTTTCATAACTTTGTTATGCAGAACATTAGTCATTTCGAAATAATATCTAAATTGCGCATGAATAATAAACGGAAACACAAGTGTAGCTGAAATTTAATTGACAACAATTGAATAAATTGATCTTTAATCCAATTAATAGTGTTTCAATTGACCTAGAAGTGGAAAAAATTTCAGGAAAATAAACTAAGTACATAAAACGTCAGAAAACACATACCTATATTAATTTAATTGACAGTAATATATCATAGTGTAGTACTGCACTATTAATTAATTTGACATTCAACTTTTGAAATTCTTTTTCACCTTCGCTAAATTTCCGCACAAATACGTGGGGTAGATATGTACGTATTTTTTATTCTAAATCTTCAAAATTATTTACACGATCTGAAACACATATCAAATTGAAAAATACGGCATGGTTGTACAGTTATTGTTTCTAATACTTATTATTGCGTATTAAATGAAGATGTATTGAAATAATCAATGCAACGTATAATAACATAATTATACGATCTAACGGCCAACATAAGGTTATACAAAATTTCTGTTGGGTAGATATATAAGGATATTTTTTATAACATTTCGGCTCCTTTGAGATAAAATAAAATGACAATACACCTGTAGAATATGCTAAACCAGAATGTCAAGTCCATTTAACTCCTGAATTTTTGAGCTTGAGAAGCATTCTCTGTGGATCCTTAAGTGGTTAAGAGGACCTTGAACGTTTAGTAATCGTCATATGGTACTATATTGTGTATTTTACCGTTTGATTGAATTAAAGGCGGATTGCGGATGAGTATTTCAGTATTAGGATCAGTATCAGGTGCTCCTGTAAGAAGCTTTACTTCGCTTTCCCTCTTCCTCCTTTTACTACCTGAAGTTATTTTCGCGGAGATGAATAGAATACGATACGTAACATATAGAATTACCGTTACGTTTCACGTAAGCTGCAAACGAATAATTTCTGCGGAACCAATCAACGCTACATAGTTTCCATGTCAGAAGAAGTTTCCACCTTACCGAAAGGCTACAAATTCCCTCTTGGAGAGCAGCCGAACAGCTGAGCTGTCACGAACAAAGTTATTTCTATATTTGTTATCGTTTAATTGTCCATCTATATCACAGAAATTTTACAGTAATAGTACTATGGAAATGTCTTTCGACTAATTTATCCGAGAATAGTGCATGACAATTAATTAATTTCACTTTTAATAATTTAGTAAATATACCTAGCGTAGCTACAGTTCTTTTCACGTTTTTCGTACATTTTTAGTATCTATTATCACTTTCAATTACTATAGAATAGACTGGTACGTCACTTTCTTTAGATTTTTGGTTTATATTTTTGCGGGCAAATATCATATCATAACGGAGCAGTAGTATAACTAATTTTACTTGGCTATTGGTGCATTTATATATGAAATATCATACGTCGAATAATTTATTATATTTCACATGTAACGACGTCGGTTTGTACAAATTTTCCCATAATTTGAATATCTTCTTGTCTTGTCATTCTGTTTCAGTCACTGTGGCTTCTCCTATGTATTTTCTAAATCGTTTGCGTACGAATTTGCTTTATTAGATTTTTTTAGAATATTTGACACTAACGTTTTATTTAATTTGAAGTATTTGATAGCAAATTAACTAGAGCAACTGGCCGTGAGACTGTCACCAATATGATTCCTGAGAAACTGAAACGTGCGGACTGGGTTACTTTAAACTGAGGAAGATCTAACTATGATAGATGTGTAGATATGTTGAATAGATAGCTGCAGAGCCTGACAGCAGAGTATGACCGTGGTGCAAGGAGGCAATATACAGTGTGTCCGTAAAGTATGGAATAAATTCATTATTTTCGCAATAAATAATTTTAACGAAATTTCCCGAAACAGGTCGATTTTTGATTTCAATTTGCTTTAATTTAGCGTTATAATTACATATATGTATAGAGTGAACCATATGTGAGTCATCAATGACGTCATCGACAACTTTTTTTAATGGAACGCCCTGTACATTGTTCAAGTTTTAGAATATACAGAATATTCTGAATCCAAAAAGGTATCATACATGTCGTTTTATTGACATTCCTTTTGCACTTAACCGTTTAATATTGTGTGCATTTATTTATAAAAAAAAGTAGGCGATTAGTTTTTGTGAAATGTCACTAATTTGATTGATGTCTAATAGCAGCTAAATAGAACAAGAATTGTATTAATTCGTGAATAGTCTGTAGAATTGCTTCGAATTAAGTTAAAGTGAAAATGAAATCAAGTGTACAGCAAAAAATTGAAATACTTATGATGATTGGGCATGGAGACAGATCACGAACTCAGTTGGAAGTGTCTGACTTATTTAACGATGAATATCCAGAAAGACCCATGACCCAATCAACAGTAAGTAAGGTTGAAAAGATATTTCGAGAAACTGATACGGTTGAAAGTGCATGCAAATCAGGTCAACCATCTGTAAATTTTGATAGAAAAGTAGATGCTCTACTTGCTGTTGAAGAAATCCGCATACTTCTGTTGGTAAAATTAGTCGTGATCTCGATGTTAGCAAAACAATGGTACACAAATTACACAGGTCTGCGTTTTTAACTTTCTAAAAATTGTTTTAAATTTGATAGCTGATTCTTATGTGTTTTTGGGCGCTGAATCCAAATATGAACTCTATTTTTCTCCATCACGTAAAGATTTTTCACAAAAAGGCCTCAAATTATATTTATTAAAAATTAAAAATAATTTTTAGTTACATTTTGAATTTATTTACAAAGTATATAAAAAACTAAATTACTTACAAATATCGTTAAATCTAATGAAAAGAAACAGTAAAATACTATTTATGTCTTTACAACTCCTTATAATGTCTTTTCCCTTGTCCTTCCATACTCCTTTTTGTGCTTTTCTTCTGTAATCTCGTAGAGGACCACCCATTTTTAACATCCAACAATAATCAACTATCATGCTTATATTCCATCTTCCTTGGTATCTTCTCTCCATCTCTTTTAGGTCCTGGTGAAACCTTTCCCTTTGCTCCTCATTTACTGCATCAAGATTTTCCGGGAAGTAGCCTAGATGCGAATCTAGAAAATGCACCTTCAAACTCATGTTACAGCCTAAGGTTTTAAATTTTTCTAACATACTTTACACAATATTTTTATAATATTCATGTTTTTTGTTGCCAACGAAATTTGTAACCACATTTTTGAAGGCTATCCATGCTTGTTTTTCTGCTTCCTCCATTTTAGATTCAAAATGTTCATCTTTCATAAGCTTTCTTATATCCCGCTCAACAAAAACACCCTCCTTTATCTTTGCTTCTGACAAGCGAGGAAACTGGCTGCAAAGATACTTGAAGCACTCTTCATATTTTTTTAATGTCTTCATAAATTGTTTCATTGGCCCTAGTTTTATATGTAATCGAGGAAGCAAAACTTCGCTCGGGTCTACTAAACTTTTTCTTTCAATGTTCTTCATTCCAGGTTGTAAGGTTTGTCTTGGTGGTCACATCTTTTTACAATAGTGCTGCTTTCTATCACGACTATCCCACTCACACAAGAAACAAGGATATTTAGTATAACCGCTTTGTTGTCCAAGTAACAAACAAAGAACTTTCAAATCACCACAAATTGTCCAGCCTTGATCGTTGTAACGAATTTTAAGTAAAAGTAGCTCAAGATTTTCATAATACCTTTAAATTAACTGAATGTCCCACTGGTACAGAAGCATATTTACTTCCATTGTGTAGAAGAACGGCCTTAAGGCTACTTTTTGACGATTCAATAAAGAGTCTCCATTCAGAAACATTATATTCTATGTGGAATTGTTCCATGACCTGGGGTACATTATTACAGAAAACTAGTGCATTTTCTTCGGAATAATATCGAGCAAACTCTTTTTCTCTATTCCTAAACCAGTAAAATGTTGTGCTAGGTGCTAACAATTTTTTTTCAACCTTGAGCCTAAAAGCTCAGCTGAGTCCTTAGGAAGGTTAAAGTCTCTCAACAAATCATTTAATTCAGATTGGTCAAACAGTTTCAGCGCATCACTTCCAGTATCATACCGATCACTTTCCTCATTCAGTTCACTTGCGCATGTACAAGATATTGAATGAATTAACTGTATTGTCTAGAATAGCAATATGTTTTAGTGGAGGTGGGGAGGTAGACATGCAGTAACAGGAAGGAGATGAGTAGTGTCTTGCGACATGCTCAATTATTTCTATTTGTAACTTCTTTATCATAAATCTAGTGTATATTTATTCTGAATATCAACTTCTTGCATCATCATAAGTAAAAAAATGTAAATAGTTTACACAACGGTTTAACAAAATTGTCATTTACAAAAAGAGTAATACATGCAGACCTGATGGAATTTTTTTAATAATTTTCCCATTTTCAGCACCACAAAATCTATTGAAATCACTGTATAAAATCCAGACAATTTTACCAACGCAGGCCTGTGTTATTTAAACTGGAAAAAATGGCATCCCTTCAAAATAAAACTTGTACAAGAATTAAACGATGATGATCCAGATAGAAGAATAGAATTTTGTGAACAACCACCGAGACCCTCTCTTCGTATCAAACATTATTTTTTCTGATGAAACCACTTTTACATTAAATGGCGAGGTCAATCGTCAGAATTGTAGGTACTGGGCAAAAGAAAATCCCAAATGGATGCGTGAGCATCATATACAATACCCGCAAAAGATAAATTTATGGGCTGGTATTGTAAGAAATAGAATCGTCGGACCCTACTTTTTCGAAGGTAATTTAGACGGGCCGACATATCTTCAGTTTTTAAGAGGCTTTCTTGTACCTACTTTAGTTAATTTACTCCCCAGTATGATTCATCCTGGAAGGTTTGATGAAAGCTTAGGGTTTCAACAGGATGGTGCACCTCCACCAATATTTCTCTGACAACCATAAAGAAGGTTCAACAAGAATTTATTAATCGTTCAGGTTACTGTCAATTACAGCAAGGGCTACAGGTCGAACATTTAACATTAACTCATGTATCTGTTATCATTAGGTATCAATAAAATTGATAAATAAGATTAGTCGCCTACTTTTTTGCAATTAATAAGAAATAGTTATTACCGTGTATCTTTCAAATTCTGTCCCCTAGACTCATCTACCTTTTTTGGAATCAATTCATTAATAATAATCTAAAACTGTCACCAAATACTGGGTGTTGAATTTAAAAAATATGCCGATGACGTCATTATATTTGCGTGGATCGCCTTGTATAATGAATTGTTGTTGTAGAATGTAGAACACTAAAATTGAAAATCGACGTGTTGCAGGTTTTTTTTAAACGGCTTAGGCTTTAGGAAATATCGAATTTATTCCATACTTTACGGACACACTGTATATGCAGCACATGATTCAATAATGCCCCTTTCCAGATTCCGTAGAGTCCTTGTCAGAGATACCAAAGGCAACAGGAATACATCCCAAACTAAACGTACAATTCTAATATACTTAGGTACTTGCTGTTAGTAATGTTGTTAATGTATGTATATGTTGCACGCTAAATAAATAAATAAATTTCATAGCAAGGAGCTTTCCATTATGGTTAATTTCCTTGTATTTAAATCCATTCTCTTGTAAAACCCTCTTTGGGAACAGGTTTGTTTTTAATCTCCATTATCACCTAATCGGAGACGGCTAGCTTGAAGCCGACAATACACTGTGATTTTGTTGTTTGAAGAATTAGAGAATCTACCAGAATCAATAAAAAATGAAAACTGTCATAAAAGAAATCGCTAATGTTGCAACTCTGACGACAATAAAATTATTATTATTATTAACTTAAAAATGAGTAAATATAAAAATGAAATGAAAAATTCTTTCAAATAGTAAAAACGTATTTGCCCAAGTATTTCTCAGAAAATTTTTTTGATAGGATTTTAAGGAATTTGTTCGTAATGTAGGAGCACGTACTATTGTCATTACACACTTTGTTATTGTAAATGTCAAAGTAAACTTCAAAATACCTCAAAATTTATTTGGTACTTTTTGGTACTTTATTTAAAAAATGTACGCAGTACACTAATTCGTATTTTAGCAACGGTATGTTCTTTGTTTTTTTTTTAATTTAACAACATGAAATAGAAATGGCAAGGTACAGGGACTTGATATGTTTAATTGATTCAATATCTTTAAAAATAGTAAAGTTAGTCAAAAGTTACAACTTTTTTGGGGGTAAAACTTAAGATCATGCAACTCCTTGCTAATTATTGGCAGTTTTTCTTGTTCGAGAACGTTTTTGAGGAACGTATTTAAAATTGAACAAATACTAAGAAAGTACAAAGAAAAAAAACAAACATAATTACAGTTTAATATACTTAACCTTGTAGAATTAACGCGACTCCGGTGGTAGAATTGATATATTCGTTGAAAAATGTTGTTATGAACACCAAAACGAGATTAGTGCAATCCCGCAATCTAGGCAACATAAGGGTTAATGTGTAAAACTGTTTCACCTAGTTGGTTAAGCAGAATGCTAATTTAATATTGTATTATACTTTTTGTACACCCCTTACTGAGTTATAAAGTTTTGTTATTTTACTACTGCTTGGGTAATGTAAATATCTAAACGAGTTAGTCACCAGCAAACCTCTAAGAGGATACTGGCATTAAACCCGATATCATTAGCTGTAGCTACTGTAAATTAGGTAGCGTCCCGTACAAGAAACTAACTCTTCAAGTTATATTACTTTTTGCGCTCTAGTACTTGCGCGAAATCTGGTGGGACACCTAAAACAAAAACGTACGCAACATAAATTTTAAGTTCAAAATTACACCCTAAGCAACTCGCGTCCAACTTATGTTCTTTACCAGTACAAACACAGCATCGCCATACATCACTCGACGAGTAGAAACGCCGCCTGTGTATAAGTTCTAACGTCGCTCACATAGGGATGGGGATGGAATAACACACAACGACAAACTTTTCCAATCTTTGTGCAACGGCCGAAGCGAACTCTTCTTCTCGCTTACCTGCCCGTCCGACGTAGAGACACGATAGCAACTGCTGAACGTGTCGCATTAACACGTCTTTTCATTCTTCGCAAGTACCCCCAATTTCCTCCCGAAATCCCCGACGATTCGGGACCTGCTTATTACCCGTAGAGCCGCGGGAGACGCTAAGATCAATGAGCGTTCCGTGAGTGAAATGGTTAAAAATTTAATACTGCCAGAAAAGTAAAGAAAACGGAGGAAATAAAGCAACCTGGGGGAATTTGGGGCAGCACGCGGGTGCCCCACGGAATATCAAAAGGCATCGCGAAAATGTCCGATCCAAAATATATAAGACAGCGACGCGAAGCCGGCGTAAGATACTGATTTGGGAAAGTGGAAATGATCTCGTTGTTAATGGAAGGCGTCGTTTTATTGGAATCTGTTGGGGGGATTTTCGTACACGGCACGGAGAAGATGAAGCCCGAACCTGAAATGTTAATGGAGGCCGTTATTTTTAGGTCCTAACGTGGGCGAAGATATCCTTTGCGCCTATAAATTATCGTGTAATAATGACAAAAATGTAATTTTCGGAGCTGTTTAGTGCGGTGAAAAGGGTATTTCTGTTAATTACCCGAAAAGTGCTGGCAGATTCCAAAATTGAGGACGGTGCTTGCCGCTGTAAACCTTTAATTAAATTAGTAGAGGAGATTGACCAATTTATTTATAACTATTAATTAAATTATTCCAATATTAGAACCGGGATAGTAATAATTTACTCCACGTTACCTAAAGGGTATTTTTGAGTTATAATAGGACCTCGAATTGCAAACTTCAGTTAGATTAAGTACCGAAAGTAAATAAGCGAAGTAGTAAAATATAATACTGGCGACTTTCTGAGAATACAATGCGTTTATAAAAAAGCTTGGTATACAGAGAAAGGTAAAGAGCAATAGATGTAGCAATGATATATTCCCGAATTTTATCTATTGTGAATATTTTTCGAAATATGTTCCTGTCAAATCTTTTACATATGACTTAAAGTAATTTTCATTTCTATCACTGTGACCGGAATCCTAGATTTTAATTTGTTGTTAATTTGCCATACTCTATTTTTTAATAAAGGTAGTAAATCGAAAATAGCCCGCCAAAATATATACGATTGGTTTATTGCCGGTCATGTTTACGCTGCCAAAATTTGGTATTTTAGTGACGCCATATTGTAAACTGTACACTGTGCACAGCCATAGCTGATTGAGTAAACACTTTTCTAATGTTCTTTTGTGGTTCTACTATATTTAAACAAGAAAATCAGTTGCTTTAAAATTATTTGCTTATAAAAATGAATCGACGGTCTAGTACAAGTGAACTATCAATATCGCCTCCAAGAAAACGTGCTACTTTGGGGCGTGGACATTTGTCTGTACAGGGAAAGCAAGTTATACAGGACTTGCACAAGAAAACTATTGGTAGTAATCCTTCGATAAAGTAACACAGATAACATTGCAAATTTCAAAACACTTTAGGTAACAGACGTAAATAGTCATAACTATGTATATTTATATTTAACAATAATAATAGGTGTTTCGAAGACAAGTGTTTACTGTATTCTTCGTGAACATGTAGCTAAAGGACTAACTTCACGATCTTTACAACGAGTTGAAAGAAAGGCGCTGCTACCCACATTTGCTGATACTATCAAATATATCATAAGAAGAATCATATATGGATTTTTTTTACGACGGAGAACTTCCTACATTAAACAAAATCTTAAAGAAAATAAGAGATAAGAAAATAAAGATCGAAATATACCTCCAATGAGTCATTCTAGCTCATATAAACTAATGAAGAAATTTGCAAGGTTGATATTTGATAGTTTTTATAGGCTTGTTTGCTTCGTTGTTTTCATTTTTATTTTACTCCTGCATTTTCGTTAATTGTCATAAAAGATTTTTTTATCTACCAAGGCAATAATACCGTGTATGCTTAGTGTCTAGCACATTAATTATATTGACAATGAAAACAAGAATTGTTGTTTCAGATTATCATAATGGTGTTTAGACTGGAGCATGATGCCTTTATTTTAAAGGCATTATTAAACATTACAGAAGTGGTACAGGAGATGATAATGGGAATTGGAATTATTCTCTACAAAGTTGTATTGAGCAATTCACTGAGGGGTTCCCAGATTTTAATATACAGGGTGGCCCATTAATCTGTGGAAGTGCAACTTACTTAGGATAAATTATATAATTTTTTTTTTTAATAAAAGTTGTTCTATTTGCGCAGGTACACATTTCTAAAATATTTTGAGATATACAGGGTGTTCAGCCTAAGCGAGACAACATAAAGTAAGCTTTTTTTTAAATAGGACACCCTGTATATTTGTTTACCATCGAATTCAGTGTAAAATTCTGCACCTACCCCTGTGTTTTCTTTTCTCATAAATTGTGACGTTGCCAAGTTGAAGCGAAAAATATTAAGATTTGACGAAAATTGGTGCGCTATAAATGCTGCCTAAGTAAATGTTATTAGTGATAAGCAAGTAAACTTATTCGGTAAGTACGAAGGTAAAGGATGGCTGAAATGTTTGAACATAGTAGAAGTTTCGTTTGGGGTTTGGGGTGTTTTTTAGATAAGCATTAATTCGGGAGATTTCAATTAACAAAAACTTCATTTGTTTAAATGGAACACCCAGTATATTATTATACCATCTTATAAAACTACTTTATCCCTTCAAATTATGTTTCTATAATGTACTTTCCAAAATTGACCGTTTTTAAGAAAATTGCATTTTTTGTTTATGATTTAACAATATTCACATTTTTTTAACAAGTAAACTCTGAATGTGACGTTTAAAATACTACTTCTGGCATTTACACATTTTAAGTCAGAGAGATTAGTTAGTATCTACATGTATTAACTATTAAGAACGAGAAAGCAATCAAAATCATGAATTTTCCGATAGAAGACTTGACAGATATGATTTTTGTACTGGGTGAAAGTGATAAAAACTGTTTACTCGCACAAGGGATTTATCGACAGAAATTTCCGGATCGAAGACAGCCAAGAAAAGAGACATTGGAAAATTTGCTTCAACGATTTATCAGAACTGGTAGTGTAGCTTACTAAAAAAGGTAAGGGCTGAAGACTGCATGTCACAGGACAACCAGATATCTGTAATGTTAAAAGTTACGGAAAATCCTCATATCTCGACAAGGGAAATATATGAAAACAAACCGACTTAAGTCGTACTGTCGTCCAAAGAATTCTGTCTCACAACAAAATGCATCCTTACAATATACAACGAATGCAGGAACTAGTGGTTGATGATTATGAAAAGCGGGTAACCTTCTGTGAGTGGGCTCAACAACAAATTTAGCAATACAGAGATTTTTTCAATTATGTATTATTTGTCGATGAAGCAACTTTTCATAACAATGGGTTTGTTAATAGACACAATTTCCATTATTACGCAACAGATCAACCTCATTGTATACGGACTATTAGTCAAACAAGGTGGTCATTAAATGTATGGGGTGGAATAATTGGGAATCATGTAATAGGCGCATATTTCTTTAATGGAAATGTTAATGGGCAAGTTTATTTAAATTTCTTACAAAACGAATTACACCAACAACTTCAGAATTTACTTGCAGATGTTAGGTGGCGAATGTGGTGTCTATATGACGGGGCACCAGTTCACCATACCCAACAGATCGATACACATTTATGTATTGAATTTCCTGGACCATGGATAGGTAGAGGAGGACCCTATAAATGGCTACCTCGTTCACCAGATTTTACAAAAAGGGATTTTTTTTGGTGGGGTTACGTCAAAGAACAAGTGTACAAAACACCCGCGACTGCTATAGAAGACATGAAGAATAGAATTAGGGAGGTTTTCCGAACTACTGATGTCGATATGTTACAATGCTAGTAGGGCATTTGAAGATCGCATACCTTATTGTATGGAAGTAAATGGTGGTCATTTTGACATTTCGTTAAATAGTTGTCTAACGTTTTTAATTCTTTCTTATTTGTTGTTTGTTATTTTTCCTTAATTTGTTTGTTTTGAGTTTTGTAGATACCCTAATAATTTTACTACAGTTTTTAAAGGTAGAAATTTCCTGGTTTCATTTTGTCACAAAAAGTTATGGAAAATAGTAGTATTTTGAACGTCACATTCAGAGTTTACTTGTTAAAAATGTGAATATTGTTAAATCATAAACAAAAAAATACAATTTTCTTAAAAACGGTCAATTTTAGAGAATACATTATAGAGACATAATTTGAAGGGATAAAATAGTTTTATAAGATGGTATAATAATATACTGAGTGTTCCATTTAAAAAAATGAAGTTTTTGTTAATTGAAATCTCCCGTATTAATGCTTATCTAAAAAACACCCCGAACCCCAAACGAAACTTCCACTAGGTTCAAACATTTCAGCCATCCTCTACCTTCGTACTTACCAAATAAGTTTACTTGCTTATCACTAATAACGTTTACTGGGCAGCATTTATAGCGCACCAATTTTCGTCAAATCTTAATATTTTTCGCTTCACCTTGGCAACGTCACAATTTATGGAAAAAGAAAAGACAGGGGTAGGTGCAGAGTTTTACACTGAATTCGATGATAAACAGATATACAGGGTGTCCTATTAAAAAAAATGCTTACTTTATGTTGTCTCGCTTAGCCTGAACAGCCTGTATATCTCAAAATATTTTAGAAATGTGTATCTGCGCAAATACCACAACTTTTATTTAAAAAAAAAATTATATAATTTGTCCTAAGTAAGTTACTGCACTTCCACACACTAATGGGCCACCCTGTAGATTATGATGCACTGAAATACTGCAGGCATGTTATAATTCATCGTTTTGCTTTTGCAAAAATAAACCTACTGACAAAGCTACAAAATTGACCGAAGATGCTACACAATTTGGAAGAATTTCTAGCAGCTGTACGGGAAGAAATGAATAATATCCCCATAGAAGAACTGCAAAATGTCTTTGAAAATTTAAAATGCAGAGTAAATATTTGTTTAGATAACAACGGAAAAGACTTTCAACATTTATTATAACTGTTTTCCTGTTACTTAGTTATGATTATTTACAATATAAACCTCACCTGTAAAATTTTAATTGTCAATATATGTACTGGCGACGTTTTATTTTTAAATATGTATTACCATACTGTTAAATGGGTTGCATATCTAAAAGAGGTCACATGAGCTTTGGTATTAAATGAAAGCACTGTACAGTTAATTAAAACCATCTACTCTTAAATTACATTAAGCTTTGAGCAAACATGTACCTTATTGACAAATCGTTTAAATCCTAAATTGTTTGAATTTATCGAGAGACTAAAATTTCGAATCTGGAAACAAGGGAGAAACGACCAACGTAATGTTTCAAAAGGAGGAAAGCTTAAACGAGGGAATGAGAGATCAGATTACATTTGGTGTAAAAAATTAATACACACAACACTATTTTTCAAGAACTTCTAAGCTCACATCGGACAATGTCACTTTAAGAATATATGGTAGGTGGCGGTAGAATAGGTAACAATAGCAACACAATAACATAAATTCGATCTATTGTATTTTTGGATAATAAATTCATTTCACAACTGAACCTGGTAATTAAAAATTTAAAACAGATTAAAGATGAATGTTATAAAAAAGCAAACAGAGAATCATCAACTACCTATTAAGTACTACTAACTTTTTCTAAGGAACTGAAAACAGAAAGTATGAAAAGTCGCAAGAAAAACAGAAAAATTCCAAACCCAACGGGAAACCTCCAGTTATATAGCTTGAGTGGACTGTACTTAATCCCCATAATAAATTTCTTCGAATCGAACTTATGATAAAGTAACTCTCTAGGTTAAGTCGTTCTTCTGTCGTGGCACAGTAGTCGTTAGATCGCAGCGGGATTTCCCCAAAGTTCGGAAGTTTTTTAAATCCGTCCGTGAAGGGAAAATTGATCGCCGTAGAATGATGATCCGAATTGAAATACTTACTCTTGAGTTTTTACTGGTTTTTCTTACAGAGGGAATTGATTCTGTTGGTAGTAGTAGGAGAAAATGTACATTATGATTTCTTTCGTTGTTAAAGATGTTGAAAAAGTGCTGAGAGTATATAAGTTCATCTGGAATTTTATGTTATATTTTATGTTAAATTATAAAGTCTAATGAATTAATTATATTTATATTCTGTAAAATAAATATAAATATTAATTCACTGCAGCAAATATTGATATACTATATTATTATATGTACCTATATATTTACAACAGCAGTATAATAATGTTTAAAAGCTTATTCTATAATTTTAGCATTTGGGTAAAGTGAACAACTTTCGTCAAAGGGTTTAACGCTAAATAAATGCTTCAGCAATTCCACAACACGTTTAGTTGAATATTATTCAAAATTTTAAGATCCTTGCAAAAATGTGATATGTACATATTTGTAATTTTTGCTTACGGCTACAGAAGATTAGTTGTAATATCTATAGTGGAGCGTTTATAGGATTTATATAACATGAAAATAAAGCACTAACATATTTTTTATAACAAGACTTTTTATAACGACAGTCGCGAGTGAACTTCGTATCTATAAACTTCTACTGAAGTAATTATCTGAGTTATTTTTATGAAGTCCTGTGCTTTGTATGTCCATATCTTAAATACTTCAAACTATATATATTCAACCGATTCAACCAAGCTTCAGTATACAGTCAGTCTACACAAT
>ML219247.1:21747-39465 GCA_004785975.1 Popillia japonica
ATTCTCTAGCAGTTTAAATATGTTACCGTTGCGTTGTAATATTTGGAAGAAAAGTAGTCACTTTCACTGGATTAAGGAATAACTATTTATTGTTATTGGAAATGATCTGCATTACATTTAGGAACTTTTGGAGTGAAATAATGTTACCATACAATATCGCCTTTTAACATCAACGGCACTCTTTAATGTTCCATCTTTCTCATACACATTTAGACTTCTCATACACATTTAGACTAGCTTTAATATTGAGAAAGAGTAGAAATCCCTATCATTCCTAAGAGAAGGGGACTATTTCTCCGACCTCGAAACTTCTGCGACTTTCTCACCCTCCTCCAACTCCTACCATCACCCGCTCCTGATCGTTTCCCGTCCCTTGCTTCTGTAGTCCGCCACTAACACACACCGGTTTGTAGAAATCAATTCGAGACTACTCATCCCACATCCCTGGACCGTTCAAATTGCTTTTTCTTAGTTTATTTGAGCCGTATTGAACCGGCAACATCGACAGGCACAGGGGACAGGTGGAAAGAACAATTTCGTGGGGATGTTTTCAGGGGACTGCCTCGTGCTGTGCGTACGTAGGTTGACGCATTAGCGCGCTTGTCTCTCGTGCTATGGGATAAAAATATATCTTGTAGGCTCTATATCGAGCCGCAAACATTGATAAAGTTATTTGAAAATATATTGTTAGATTAATATCAATATATATTTAATAATCAAGATCTATATTAAATTTGAGAGCATATGGACTATCAAGACGGTATTTTATGTCATACCTACGGTACCTACTGCAAGGTAACTGCATTTGGAAATGGAAAAAGTGCAGTAAAACCGAAACAGTTAATACAAACCACAATTTGCTTAATAACTGTTCCAGTGATGGCCGCAGCTACAAAACTGCACTGATAAACATCACAAATGACATTATTCCTAGTATGGATAGAAGCAGACTACCGACGGTAATCCGACTAGATTTCTCAAAAGCTTCCGACGGCTTATCACATGACTTGCAGATATCCAAACTGCACTATGTCTTACTTATGTCTGGGATATTTGTTTCTCTTTGCTGTAGTTTCGGTAATTACAGAAAATTCAAGCATAAGAAGTATCTAATAATACTGAATCGCCATTCCAAATTTTATTTTCATCGTACAAGTAGATTAGGTTGAAGATGGAAAAAGCGATTTTTTCTCTGAAACTTTGAAGCCCTTCATCTTGAAATGTCAATGGTCAATGATCAATTATTTGACACATAGTATCTCCTGTTAAAATATTTTCCATAATTAATGAAGCACCCAGTAGATATAGCACGTCTAATAGCCAAACAAAGAAGTAAACAGCCTGAATATTGTTTTAATAATATTTTTTCAGTACGGATCTGCGCAAAAAAAATTACGAAATATACTCAGTGACATTAGAAGGTGTTACACCCAGAAGGAGTAATTTATGTATTTAGATTTTATGGCATCAAAATGACTATATTTAAACCATGCTATGATAAGAATGTAATTTTTTACCATTGATACCTTTTTGCGAAAAAAAATCTTACTTTTCTGCGAAGACGAATCGCAATTCTGTCTAAGTATCCACGATAGCTGTAGAAGGGTAGCACGCCGGCGTAGAGACCGACGCGATAGTAGGTTTGCTGTTGGGAGGCATATAATATAGGACTGTTGGGGTAATGGTTTGGGGGGTAATTGCTTATGGTAGCCGATCACCACTTCTGTTTATTCGGGGCAGTATGACAGCTGTGTCCCTTTTCAGCAAGCCGATGCAGGTCCGTATATTGCTCGTCGAACTATGGACTCCAAGAAGCAGATGTTAATCTTTCGCCGTGGCCACCTCGTTCCCCAGACTTAAACCCTATCGAATATGTGTGGGATATCACGGGGAGGAGACTATCCACTTTGCACCATCCTCCACAAACTTTGGCGCGGTTAATCAACGAAGTTCAAGTTGCTTGGAACGAGGTGCCACACGTAAATATCGACCATCCCATTTTGTCGATGCCTAGACATGTACAGGACAGTAGTAAGGAGACGCCAGATTATTTTTTTTCGTGTTAAATGTTAATAACATTTCTTGCAAATGTTATCATGTCATTTCTCATATAATTCCTTCCGGGTGTAACACTTCTAATATCACTGAGTATGTAAGCTCCGGTAATCCTTTTATACAACAACTTAATTTGAAAGAGGTATTTGTAAAGTATTTCCTCTGTGTACAATGCTCTCGCTCTCTCTGTTAGAGGTTACAATGACGATGATTTTAGTAGCAATGTGCGCAAGCTACTATTATACATACAGGTCGTTTTGAATCATAGGATATTTAAAGTGGAGAGGAGGTGAAGAGAGCTACGTCCCCTCCAATATTGTAGAGTACACCGTTCATAGACTCATACGCGTCCCCACTTCTTAACACCCCTTACCTCTTCCCGGCTTTATTTATCCTATTTCTAAAAACGACCGGTATAAGCAATCACCTGCCGTGGGACAGTGTTTGCAAATTACGTTTTTTATAGTATTTTTTTGTTTATTTCATTTTTATATTTTACTGTTACCCATAAAAACTTGTATGCTTTCCTTTATTTATTTATTTAATTATTTTGTACTTTATAAAGGCTTATTGTACCTAATTATGTATTTTATAAAATATTTGAACCGGAGGCACAATAAATCTTACACAATCTTGAGGCCTAATTAACAAAACTGACATAAATAACAATATGCAATAAAATACACTAATTTTACCGTTTCATTTTTAAATTCAGAAGATTAAAGGTTCTCCCAAAAGCACCATTTCTAATACTATATCTTAATTTGTCCATATATCATTTTATTATAAACTATATTTCTTAGAAAAGTACACACCTACACAATGCTCTTGCATCTATACACGTTCTTCAGCATTTCCTGTAGCTTGTGGTCTTAAAGTACGCTTTCACTATAAATGTCTTAGTACTGCATATTACATTTCTATATGATTTTGTCGTGATTAAGGCCGCGTTCACAGCCCTTGGTATAAGAAGAAGTGTGTATTGTGACCTTCAAAAAATAATGTCGGTATTTCCTCGGAGCACTACGACACAAGTTCGGAGATCGAGATTCCTTCGTTCGGTTCGTTCGTTCATGTTCATGACTTTGGTCACTTTGCCGGCGTTGATTTTATCTATGGACTTTACCCTGGTTTCACAATTCGTGTTTTGTTATGTATTGCAATTTTTACTAGCAAGATGTAATGAGAAAATTATTTACGTACACTTTTTAGTGAGTACAAATATAATATCCATTTACTTTATTTCGTTTAGCATATCTTATAAGAGACTAATTTGTTTGTTGATACAGATTGGTTTCGTAGCACCTGTGCACACCTCTGCTGCAGCACGTATTCTGCATTTTTTAACACCATTTCAGGTTAGTACAACGAATTGCATATGAATAGTATATTCACAAATTACAAGATAATTATTTCATATCAAATCAAACTGAAAACAAAGTTACACACGAATAGACAAATACACGACTACAAAACACGCAGGGTATCATACTTGAGAAGCGAAAGATATCGACACAAACACTGCAGTCAAATTCTTACAACCAAAGCAATAGAAGAATATAACAAAATACCAAAAAACGTAAAACAACTACCACATCACCAATTTAAAAAACATATCAAGCGAGTACTAAATGAAAAAACGAATTAGACACAACCTGGAATCGACATAATACAACACCTCAAGAGGCCCTCAAAACCGTTAGCCTGAGATAACAGCTCCCGTGGCGAGGACGAGGGACGTGAAAACAAACAACATCCAAAAAAAAATACATGTATCCACAGTGTACATATAGTGTTAAAACTTTATTTGTTGTTTCGTTCCTTTAAATAAATTATATATGTATATATATTCGTTCCGTTACAGATTGGTTTCGTACTATTTGTACAGATCTCTGTGCCAGTGTGTGCATTTCTTGGACGTCACTTGAGGTTAGTACCTACATAAGTAGTAACAGTGACAAATTGTGGAGTGCATGCTTACATAAAAAGCATTACCGTTACCGGAAGTCGCAAAAATAGAGAAATATGGAAAAAGAGAAGTTATGACTAGAAACAATATTTTGAATCAAACTATAGGAACTACGGCAATTATTGCTTTCTAGGAAGTATGCCTGTTTTTATATCTGTTTCTTGTAAATATTGTAACAAATCTGTATACATATACATTATAAAAACAATATTACATACAACGTATTTATATGTGAAATATAGCGTATACCTAATAAATACATTTTTCAAATGTGAGGTAGGTATAGTGTATGCCAGTGATGATGACAATAATAATCAGAATACAATTTCTTGTCTTTCAATGGAACTTCAAGTATTAACGAAACAGTTGAGGCGAAACTGATGCAGAATCCGAGAGGTAAAATTAAAGGTAAAATGCCGGTAATATATATTTATTTTACTGCATTTTTAGTATGTGATTGTGTTAATAAAATATATGAAATTTTGGCATTCTTGGTTGTTTCAATGTTAATCAGTAATTTCATTTTATATGGAGGTTTTTATTTACTGTTAAAGTTATTATTTAATAATTAACCCAGCAGTAGTCGCGCCCATGTTACGTAAACATTTGGTTCCGCCGGGTCTCACAGACCCAATATCAGCATCGAAAACCTAGAAGGCTATATTAGTTAAAGTCGGTTAACTAAATTATTGTATGTATATATGTTTATTGGTGATACTACAGTTTTTTATAGATAAAACAAAAACAACTTCTACAAAGGAAATGATAAATCTACCAAATATATTCCTAATTCAAACTAATTCAACGTTCTCATTAGTAACATCCCCAGAAATAAATCGTTCTTCAAATCTTTACAATAAATATTAGCATGGCTTAGGCACATATATTTGTAGCACTGTTTGCAATAGTAATTTGTTTTACTATCTGATTTAACACATTCTTTACATCTTTTCCTTTTTCCACCTTCGGGACGTGTTGAGAGTTGTTTGAGGAAAATAAAATGTGGGAGTTGATTCGTGCTATTTAGTAATGAATATAGCAACCAACATTGGCCACCGTTTTGTATTTCGCGCACAATTGTAGATGCTGATAATTCATCTACCACATCAACTCCACTTTTCGTTTTATTGTAGAAGGTTATAATGCTCGATTTTGTTGCATCTGCACTATCAGGATCGATTTTATCGTCAAAATGCATACTGGATAACAACAGTACGTTTTTTCTTTTACGTGGTACATATAACACTATAATTTTATTTTTTTGGAAAGCAAACATACTTGAGTTAACTTTGTGTGCTTCGTGTTTACAAATTCGGGCGGCAACTGTCCCTTGCTTTTTCGAATTGTTCCAACAAGAGTTCAGTTATGACTTTGAAGTTCATCAACTAATCATAATCATAGCTTGTAAACCAATTGTCTACAGTAAAGTTCCTACCTGTTTTGATATTGGCTTAATCATTCGTAAAACAACACTCTTTGAGTCATTCCCTTGTGAAAATTTTCTTTCAAGCTGCTGCCTACATAGACCTCCATGTTGTAGGTATAATAAGTTTTCTCATCTACCAATGCAAAAATTTTTATGCCATATTTATTTGGCTTCGAAGCTATGTGCTGTCTGAAACTACAATGTCCCCTGAATGCCTCTAGTTTCTCATCAATCGTTGCATATTCAGATATTATGTAGTGATTCGGGCAATTTTGCACGAACGAATCAAATATATCCCGTATGCCTGCCAGTTTCTCATGCTGGCGACGTTTTTCCCTGGCGTTATTATCATCAGTGCGAACAACACGCATTAACAGTCTGAACCGCTGCAAATACATTGTCAACCAAAATAAATCTATTCGAGACCTATCACTATTCCACATATCTTCTGTATTTAACCGACTGCCCTTGTACACCGCTTAGGTATAGTAGTCCAAACAGAGCTTTTATTTCTGTTAATCTTGTGGGTTTTACATCTCTGGAACGTTGATAATTTTGAGAGATCGTTTCCATATGTTTGTTAAAGTTGTCGACGATGCTAGTGAGCATTTCTTCATCAAAAAAATAGCTTCCAGCAATCTAAAGGTGTTTTAGCATTTTTCGCAACTCCTTTTACGCCCGGTAGATGTAATACAATGTTTGCTTTGGCAGTTCGCACTTGCTGAGAAAATGGATGTTTGTTTCATTTAGTACCATCTCTACGAATAAAGCATAAACTCTCTTGAGTTTCGTATTTTTCATCAGTTGCACTTTCGCCTTCTTGCTCACTATTTCAATCTTCTCTAGTCTCAATACAGTTCTCTATATTCTCATCTTCAACATTATCAGGTTGTTCATCCTTTTCCTCAGCTAGTAGTTCTTGTAATAAGCGCCCAAGTCGCTCCTGCTCTTTTTCGTAAGCCCAACTCATATCTACTAAAAAGGAAACGTATGATATACGCACCCTTTTATCTTCTTACACAATTTTAATATAATTTTTTGTCATAGGAATAGGGAATAGTGAATAGTTCAAATCTCACACAAAATTATTTTACCTGAATATGTAGTGAAATCTCAGCAATGTAAAGACACTGTACAATTTAATCGCGCCGGGTCTAACAGAAAATACTTCAATGAAACAGTAAGAATTGCCTACACACCTGCAAGGACAAGTCACAACTGATTGACGCAGGCGCACCAGTTTCTGAAGTTAGGAAGCTAGAAGGAGCCTCATAATTGACAACATTGCCATTTTTTAAATATTACCATAAACGAGTACTGGTGGGTCTCTGAGACCAAGCGCGACTACTGCAGGGTTAAGTATCTTATAGCCACTAATTAATAGACACTTTCAAAGCATAAAAGATGTGTATGATGTCATATAATGTCCTACATTAAATTCAATTGAAATATTGATGAAGTGCTGCCCTTCCGCGCTTAAAATGCTACACTACAGATTAAGGTCCTTAGTGTATAGATATCTACTTTATCCACAAAACCAAATTTTCTAATAAATTTGTTTGTTTTTCAGATTTTATGTCATGTTTTACTTGAAATGACTATATCCATTACAATAGACCATGTCGTTGATAGAAATCATTGTACAGGTGAATAAAGAAAAAAATCCTAGTTTTGTTATTACTCACTTTTTCTACGTTGATCTTCAATCTACTTGCACACGACGACCCTTAATAAATACGTTAATTGTTATTTTTTGTTTTCATTAAGTTTCCATAAAATGTATTAGAAAACCAAAATCGCGTATTTTGAATTGTTGAAGGACCTTAAGTTGTTTTTTAGTGCCAGTAGGAAACTAGAATAAGTGTATATATGATGTGTATTAAATCAGCAGCAAGATTTAATTATGTACGTCTCTTGTCTTCTGCCCTTTTACAGTTGTTTCGCGGAAAAATTACAATTTTAATGCAGCTAATTCAATTAAATTTATTCTCCCTCTTAAAATATCTAAAAGCTTTGCCTAGAAGATCAATATCGAGGCAACAGTTCTGTGTGCATCCTCAATACCCTGTACCTAAATTAAAAAATCCGCGTTGCTTCAGTTTAATTTAGTTTCTCATTTACATACCATGTAAATTTTAATAGAGTGTTTCATTATAGCTAAACTCCGTGGCAGGTTCGCTGCTAGGACTATTAAAATTGTTATGATAATGCCATTACCTGTTTTAATTAAATAGGAAGCTGCCTGGCAACGAACGACGGAAATATGCGGAGGGAGCAAATGTCGGTGTAAAATACAAGAATGCATTCATTAAAACATCTTAGTGCTATCACTTGCAACAATTTGTTTTGATGAGATTGCACGTTATACTATACGAACATAGTAGGATGATGACCACGTGAACAAAATAAGTTTTAGTCTGGTGAATAGTGACATATACTATAATAGATATTTGTTTTTTCCAAGACAAGACTGCACAAAAGAAGAGTAGCTAGTTGATAATCTTCAAGTATGTATGTACTACAACTTTAAGTTCTAAATATACAGAGTAACACATTTAATCGGCTATTAAAAAACGACCGTAATGATAAATAATAAATATATACAGGGTTTCCCACGGAACTGGCTAGTTAGAAGTTTTCGGTCTTAACTTAACGAAACACACTTTTGAAAAGCTTGGCTTTACAATAATTTAGTAGGTACCTACTTACTTTCTTTTTAAAATATTTTCAAATTTCTTGCATTTCTGGTTAACCGGAAGTCGCCACGAACTTTACTATTTTAAACACCCTATATATTATTACGTTTTGGATTCAGCATCGAGTTCTAAGACTGTTTCTAAGATATTACGATTTTTTATACACCGTTATTAAAACTGCCAAATACTAACGTTGTCTCGCCAAAACGTAGTAAAATTTTCTCTTTATATCATACAGGGCGTTCAAAAATTTATGATATTTCAATCAATTTTTAAAGTTGTAAGAATCAATTTTTTCAAATGGAACATCCTGTATATTTTGACACTGTTGGACGCGGAATTCAATTCTACATCGAATTGCTGTAACACTCCCTATACATCTCTCCAATTGTTTGTTCTCTGTTCCCATTTTATATACTGATGCTTCCAAATGGCGGAATAATGTTTGTGAATTTATTTTGTTTTATTGTGATTCATTGTATGTATGTGGTAATTTTTTTTTTATGTAGTTACATTTTTATTATTACATTGACTACTCTTTTATATCAAAAGCAAACAGTAAGATCTGTCCGACGCAAATTCTTGACGTCCAGTGGTAAACCGAACACTAATAAATGGCACTAAACAAATGCTATAGCATTGTATGTACACGACCAGCTGTACAAAAAAATTCGGAAGTATTTAAACTCAACCAATGTTTTCTGACAGAATTTAGTGCTTCAGATAGATGTTAATGAATTCCGCAAGTTGACGTATTTGCTTTTTCAAAAATATGTATAGTATGTAGATTTTTGTCACTACTAAAATCCATATAGGATTGTAGGATTTTCAACGTGAGTTGCATATATTTTGCTAGGTGCCATAGCAAAAGGATCGTAAATATATTAATAATTATATAAACCAGAATAACCACACTAAACTATTCTAATATTACTGTAAGACTTACTTGTAGTAAATTAGTTTATTGAATGTGGAAAGATACATCAATTAGCTATTGCTTCCATATCTCAAAACTTTTCCTCAGTGCTAGTGTTTAAGCAATTAATATGAAATGCTATGCATCATCGTGCCGCAGGTGAAAGTGATGAGTTATGGCTCCTCGTAAATCAAAGTTTAATTAACAGAAATGGAAAGATAATATACGATGTTTGAGAAACGGATGACAGATGGTGTTGAAACTACAAATCGTTCTAGAAATGTGATACGTTTAAGAGATCGAATTTTCATGCACTTTACATAAAATTCCAATGTATTTGAAAATTAATCGTTGTAAACGGCAGGCAATGTAACAGGTACGGTACCTGTTACATTGCTATACATGTATTACAATAATCATATGTTGCTCGAATATTACGTTGCCTGCTAGCCAATACAACACGTACTACATGAATTACTGATTCTAATTCTTAGGAATTCTGTTAAACATATTATTTACATATTTTTATTTTAGTACAAATTACGTCAGAGAGACTTCTCGTATTAAATATTTCATATCCACAACCTTCTCGTCCAATAAGAAATGCACAGGAAAATGCAACAATTTACAGATGTGGTTGAATTGATTAGTGACAGAAGAACTAAGTATTTTTCTGCAGACATGCCCGTTGGCGGGCAAAACTTGTTTAAAGATTGGATATTTACTTCTATTTTTAGAAATATTTCCAGAACTATAATCGACACTTACAGGCAACCAAATCAATTCACATATATGTATGTCTACAGACAAATTTCTTTCAAAAACAATATATGTCATTAATACATGGAAAACATGTGTCGTTATAAAGGCTGGAACTTTAGCTTCGACTTGACACGCTCAGCTTAACAGTCAACTCGGTGCTTTTTAAAATAATGCCATTTAAGTCAAAGGAAGAAACACTAAAAAATTAATTGCTGGCCAGTCCATCGTCCGTATAGTGATTTCGTTTAGAATATTTCTAATGGTGGGTGAAGTGCGACTACGGGCATTATCATGCAGCAATATGAAGTTGTAACCGATAAAGCCGGCGTACAAAACATGTTCCAGTAAAGTATCTGTAGTGTATAGGTCAGCTGTCCATCCTTTACCCTGACCCCCTCCCGAGGGCAAAAATTATTTCGGTTTTTTTTCCCTTTGAAAGGATCCCAGTCGACACCATGCACGAATCGCCCCCATACGCAATTCTTTAGTGTAAACAGGAGTGCACAAATCGCTTGAACGGACGCCTGTAGACCCGACTGCCATAAAGACACATTCTTCACTCGTCCGTTAACAAGACCGATCGCCGCTGGTCGATGCTCCAATTCAGCTGATCTCGAGCAAATTGAACGTGCGTTTGCCGGTGTCTTGTTGTCACTTTCGGACCTGTAGCAGGCTACGGGGGGAAGGCAGAGGGGTTGTATACGGTTTTATGCCCGATTCGCCTATATTGCTCACTGAATGCATTCCATTTTTATTCGACTGCCATTTGAAACTTAGTAGTTGAAAAGCTATCCGTTCAATATTATCTACAAACACTTCAGGCGTTGAAACGATATATGTTCTTAATAAATCCATCAAGGGAGTTGGTTAGTCGCAAGTGGACTAACCGACTATTACAACAAATGTCTACTACGTGTTAGCTATTTAGAACATAACCAAACCCATTTTATAACAATTTTCACGTTCCCATAACAACTTGCTAAGCGTGTATGTCCTCTAGTAAGTCGAACTTTTTATACAGCTCTTTCAAATAAAACTTCATATACCAGTTTTTTATTTCAATTATTACAAATAAAATCTGAAGCGAGGTAGTATCAGTAAAACTTATTTTTTCATTTCCAGATGCTTTTTTTTTGACTTTTAGGTCAATTAGAAGTCGAATAAAAATTAATTTATTCTAGAATCTAAATATAAATAGTTACGTTTTCGTTATAATACTTTTTCAGTTGAAAAAATAAGATATATCAACAGATTTATATTAAATGCACTTGAGATTTAGTAGGTCTACAAGTGGGAAAAGTATCTAGAAATAAAAAAGATAAGTAGGTACTTACATATATGTAGACCCGGCAAAGAAGGGCGAGTTTCAGTGCAGTGCGGAGAGCAACATGGAAGGGCCGATCGGCCGTATCAAGGCGAGCGTTCAGTAACGTTTACGTACTCGCATCATTTATGTTCGTGTGTTCATGAGTGTGCATAGGCGATACGGACGCTCAATACACAAAAATAATGATAAAATATATTATATACATTAGGTGCTGAAACACTTGCTGTTTTAAGAAGCACAAACTGGGTGGTATTAAATATTTCAATCACTAATATGTTTTCATACTAATTTCAGTCAAATGAGGACGCCGTGCGAAAAAAATATTATTTAATAATGAAAACAATCGTTCCACACCGAGCAATCCTTGTGATAACTTAATGGATCTTTCAACGCACCTTCACGAATTTGTCTTAATGTGAGAACCTCTGAATCTCTGTTAATAACACTTTCAAATTTTCCTATCTACAAAAGAAAATCGAAGCAATTTGTGATTTTTCATTTTCCACCGTTAGTCCATAGTAGTTCTTGCGAATAGTTTGTAAATCGCTTTTTACCTACCTATCTTAAATTATTTGCTGTGTTTTCTTGATAGCTTTGAAGTGTCTAGAATCGAATTGTAAAACTACCTTCTTTATATCGTCATATAGTTAGCAATAGTAAAACGCAACGGGCACTTTGGCAAACCGTTCGTGACATGTTTTAGTACATTTTGGAAACTTTAGAAACATTTCTTACGTATGAACTGTTAAAGCATTTACTTGTGGAGGTATAAAGCATCGTTACATGTGATAAGTTACCACTTCTTTAAGATATCGGTATACAGAACGCATGTTTACGACACCCATTACCTATAAACATTAAAAGTTGATGTTTTGAAACTTCAAATTTCTCCAATGTGGACAACACCATTTTTAAAATTTCATGGCTAGCACATTATGCAACTCTTTTAGAAGCAAGGAGGATAGAGAAGATATAGAAGAAGATAAAAGAAACACCTGTATCAAATGTTAATCGTTTGCTGTATCGTTGCCACAATTTGCAGAACAGTGTTTTATACATTTTAAGTGCCGTTCACACTTTCACCTGTTGGCACACGTTAAATAGCTGCCGCACGTTACACATTTAATTCGATCGCATTGTTATTCTAAATATGAACAAAACTAAACTTTGAAATATAGCATGAAAGTACACACATACACAAATATGCTAATTATAAAAGATATGGAGTGTTTCTCACACTAAACGCTCTGTAGTATTCGTATGAATTGCATATTTCTTACATAATATACTATGTTAACATAGTATATTATAGTATAGTATATTGTACGATCCTAGAGATGGGATAATTGAACTTAGTAAATAGGTAATAGTGACGCCTTAGATACTCTTCTGTTGGTTAGAGCATTTCTTAGTTTATTATCAAGAACGGCCGCTTTTGTATACAGAGGGGTGATGAATCATAAATTTTGAAAATTAATAACAATTAAAACCAAATGATATTAATAAACCTATACAATCGATAATCTTGCATACTCCTATATATCAAATAGATTCTGACAGATATATATTTTATTTCGTTTTATAATTTACAACATACTACAACTATAGTTACGATTTTACTTTTTTGAATTTCGGGTTGACGCATTACATAGAGCTTTGCACCGATTTACATCAGTTCTCTAGTACTATTGTTTGGTAACCTAGATCTATATTGGCACCGCCATGTTCAGCACATATAATATGTTCTTCCTGCTTCCTTCATAAATTGTGCTTCCTGACATTTGGCCTAACCATCACCAATCCAAGACAGCAATACAAACATTTGTTCTAGTCACAAAAAGATATGCACATATGTTCTCAAGAATCAGTCTGAACGTGTTTGTTCGTAAAGATTACCGTACGTAATTACGTAAAGATACCTACCATAGAATTTCCTAAAATACAACCAAATTCTCTAATTATTATTTTAACAGTTTATTACATAGTTCTAACTGTATACAGTGAGCAGCAAAAGTTTTCATACAGCTATGCAAATCAGGAATATGTGTTTATAGAACTATATTGGGAAGACTGGGGTGGTGTTTTAAGAATTCAATAACCCAACATATATCCCATAGAAAATCTATGGCATCACCTCTTAGAAAACGGGCTCATAGCAGACCAGAGCAAATTAGATCCGCGGTATACCGCCAAACTAGTTGAGTCGATGCCAAGACGATTGCCGTCATCGACGCCAAACGTGGTTGCTATAAGATATTAAAATGTTGCAATCACTTTGAAATTTCTATTTAAAATAACTGTACTTTTGCGTTGCGTTTATAGTGTATGTTTATTCAATAAATAGCATAATACTTTCATAATTTACATATTATTTATAAACACTTATTGATTTTCATAACTGTATGAATACTTTTGCTACTCACTGTAGATATGCACATAATTTAACATCCTATAAACGACTAATTGTTGTAATCATATCAGGAATTACTATTTTGTGTTTATTAATTTATCTCCACCATTTAGTTTAATATATCTATACAGTAAACGTAAATTTTTAATTAGGATCGGGAGCTCACTTCAATGCATGTAGTTTCCAGCTTTAGCGAAAGATAGAGAGTAGGGGTGGCGAGTTCGGGCATTTATTCGCATGTTGGATGCATCACGCATACATACGTACGCATACCTAAGTGGCATCGCTGCAATATGTTGCTCTTTATTTAACGCCGTTCGGCTTGTGATATATATCCTTTTTCTAGCATCCTAATTAAAAATTTACGTTTACTGTGTATTAACTCTTGTTCTATAGTTATGAAGATGAACATCGTATGCATTAATATGTTCGTTTTCCTGTAACAACTGTAGTAGCCGCAATTACAAAATGATGATACTGATGATGATACTTCATATACATATACGGTAACTGATCCTGATATGACTGTGTTTTGATTAGATAACGTCTATTTCTTAAAAACAAAGTAATACTTCTACGACCTTACATTCGATGAGAATAAACTAAACTTTTGCTAATGAGATTGTATATACATACATAAGTACATAGATGTATGTACAAGTTACATGGTTTACATGCATTTATCTATGTACATACATACAGATACAACTTGAGGTACTCTGAACTGTATAATTCATTTTCCGACCGTAATTTAAAGTCTATACGTTTATTTTAAAACAGGTTAACATAAAACGGTATGGATTTGTCGCAAATATCCAGTTTTCCTCGAAAATTCGAGTGTATCTATTACTAAATGGTATCGTATATTGCTAGTATGTCAGATTACAGTTGCAACTATTTTGGCACTTATCATGTGCATACTCGTAGCACAGAGTAAAATTATTACCTTGAACCAGCTGCCTCTGTTTTTTCTTTGGTAGTGTTTTCGCCTCTGTTTTCCCGTTTCCTCTCCCGTATACGGAAGTGGTGTCCGTCGCCGCCAACGGGCGTCTCTCTTTGGCGGCAGTCAACACAAGTTAGGTTCGTATCCGTCTCCGGTTCTTCGCGCCATTACATTACAGGAATAGCGACTATAAATCGTATGTTGAGCGCCGCTAGGTCTGATAAACATGTAAATACGGTGCTAGTCGACACAACGCAACTAGGGTGTTAGTAACCGTGACAATGCCTTCCCCTTTACACACTGCTCAAGCTATATAAGTGTCTAGTGGTATATAAAGGTAAATGCGGTTTGACAAAATAAACTGTTTCGATTTCGCCAAAAATGGCTATAGTTTTATGTAAAATGCCAGAGTTCATCTATTAGATGTGTGAGAACGGAGCAAGAATAGCTACATATTAACTGAAAGCAACTTTTTTTACAGAATTGTAATGAATATGACAAAAATCAAGCAGAAGTATATTATTTCCGTTTATTGCTGCAAACGAGATCTTAATCTTTAACCCAGACGATTAATTTTAGCCATCCAGACATACACAGGATATTACAAATTCCAGGCTCACCAGGTAACAGATGCAAAGCTTGTTAAAGGGGAACGAAGTTGCGTTCAATTGCTCCCATGTTTTTCCATAAAGGATACCGCAACGCATATGAAGGATATCAAACAGTGTTCATATCAGCAAATAAAAGCACTCTTACCGTTAAATATTATGTTTCAATTAAAAGTATGACTTCTATTTCAGATGCTCCAGGCAAATGTTGAAATTCCATTCTCAAAGAAGAAACGTCAATCATAAAGAATAATCACGTCCTTAACTGTTAGGATCTTTTTTTCTTTAAAAAAAAAACGTACTTACTGCTAGCTCCGAATCATAGGGTCTACCGCTGACAGAAGGACGTCTTGAAGTTGAAGTAACCGTATTTTTATTTGTACATACAAAACATATTAATGTTTTTTACTATTTCATATCAAAGGAGAAATATGCTAAAATGAATTATTTTGGTTTATTTATATTTATTAGTAGTAGTGATTTATATTACCCATGTAGTTCTAATTGTATGCTTCTGTTCTTAGATTTTTTAGTTCTAAAGCACGGATATAAGTACACAGTTCAAGTTTTTTGATAGTTGTGTGAATTATTCTACAGAATACAGTGATGTAAGATAACGTTAACATAACCCTACAAGAGAGTTATCTTAATGTGAAAGAGGAAGAGGAATTACAAAGTATGTAGACACACTTTTCCATAAAATTTCAGTTCAAATACAAATGAACAAATTCTCGTCTATTTCTTTATCATCGTGTAAGGTTGAAACCAATGTCACTGTTTTCCCTCTCTTGGGAACGTATGATACTAGCGTAGAGCCTCTGACGAAGCCAAATAGGCTACTATACTGACTTCTACCTTTTGAAGTAACAAATTCATGTGGTAATTGTATTTTGTTTCTTTTAACGGTGCCTACATAAGATATTTTTTTCTGTCTTAACTCCTTTACTAATTCCAAATCCGTAAACCAGTTGCCGGTTGTCAGATTTCGACCATTTAGTAGTGTTATCCTTGCCGATGAAATAGCCGTCGTTACTGCTTAGCTGTTCTACATCTCTTTCATCTTCCGGCTGAATTTCATCTTCCTCTTCAGTGTCAGAATTATCATTTCGAGCTTCAACATTATCTTCACTGTCTGAATCTACGTCATCACTAAAATCTTCTCCAATAGTGTCCTCTTCCTCGTTTTCAAAGATTTTTAGCGTCTCTTCTAAATGGCTTGGGTTCTCAAAGTCGTACTCGCCATATTCAAATTTATAAACTAGACAAACAATAGAAGACTAATTTCAGAACGTCGTTAGGTACAATGTATCTGATAGGTCAACAATCGCAAAAATAATAAAATTTTGAAAATAATACAGCAATACAGCAGTTGACATATAAAAGTAAGAAGTAATACCTGCAGTGATACAAAACAAGGAATTTTAACAAACATAAAAACTTGCAAGATCAGGCGCTATGTATCCCATGGATCAAGACACGTGTACCTCACTTTGTAGTCAGCTGGTAGTAAACTAACATTAACAGTCTCATAAGTTATTCGAATTGATGAAGGTGCTAGAAACTTAAGTATTGTGCCAATAGATAGCCGGCTGTACTAAAGAAATATATAGTGGCTCTATCTCCTAGATCGGTTGCGCCCAACGTTGGATTAATTAACTAATTTTAGACTTTGCATGCGATTTCAATACTTTATAACGGAAACAGGTTTTGCTCGGATATGAATTGCTCTTTTGATGGGAGAATTATAAGAGAATACGCCAGTAGTGGTTAGAACCGTTAATTCTTATTTTCAAACTACACTACTATTAATGCAGTAAATTCATCTGATTTTAAACACCTTTTTCGCAGGTTTATGTGCGACCTGTAACGAAATTGCACTTACAAATGCATTTTAACTGAAACAAAATAAGGGTATTGATTACTTCCTAGTATTCATTGCTAAAAAATTAAATTTAAAGAACATTTTTTGAAAACTAAGTTTTTGATAATAATGAATGTTTGACAATAAGCCTTGGTTTAGTGAGCTCCTAGTTATTCGTTCGATTTGAGCTCCTCTGAGATAACAGAAACATCGACATACCTCCGTTAAAAACTGGCTTTGAACCAATCTTAACTAAACGTCAAATTGTTATATTTCTTTAATACCATCCAAAAAATCTTATAGACTACATCCCATGGTCTTGCTTCCTAATAAAGATGTAAATAGTTAAACCAGCTATGTATCTTTATATCTCGCCTTATCGCTGAAGATGTTAGTCATGAAAAATTAGCGTTAAGAAGGAATTGAAGACAAAAATTGACAAAGAAATGTTTCAAAGCTTTCTTTGATACTTTGAAGTTCGTGGCATGTTAATTAATGGAAGTTCTACATTAATGTAATGGATAGTCCAATTAAAGCCTTACAGATATGTAAGCGGACATTGTTCATATCTACGTCGGACTTCACGGCCAGGTGTTGGTGGATCGCGCATGCAAACCAGCCCTGCAAACTGCCACATACAGCAAACTACGACAGTACGCGACACCTGTACATACGTCCGCCAGATTCAGCAATGCCCCATATTATAACGTCCTGCGCCGGTAGTGGCATGGTTTCTTTCACACTG
>SMLS01072400.1:0-12464 GCA_004785975.1 Popillia japonica
TTTTAAGATAATAATAAGAGACTTTTTATTTTGTTCCAAATTGCGTATGATCTCCAGAACATAAAAATATAATTTTAGGAGGTTTCCCACCAGGATATTTCTCCACTTTCCATAGCGCTCACCAGCAAGAAGAAGTGATCGTTCATACCTTGGAAGCACTCGATGCCCACACCGTCAAATTAGTCTTCAACATTCCTAGGATCATCGTCGGATTGTATGGAAGAGTCGAAGTCCGCTACACCAATAAAGAGTAAGTCAAAACCTGTCCTAAAACAGGTTTGAAAATTTATTTTTCAATCTTATTTTTTATAGCAATAATGATCCAAGCACTTGGCAGCTTCAAGTTTTCGCACCACCACATGATCTTCTAGCCACGCCACAACTAGAATTCCAATTAACTGAATTGAAAGCCGACACAAATTACCGAATACAAGTGACGGTTACTTTAAGAGATATGCACAATATTCACACAAGCAAAATCTATTCTGTGCGTACCGCAAAGGAGTTGCTAACTTCAACATTACCTGCCATGATCCCAATTGAACCAGATCTTAGTGTTGGCGAAGTGAACGCGACTTGGGCTCGAATCCAATGGAGGCCGTTCACGCCGAACGAGATGGAGTTCATCGATGGGGTCCAATTACGTTATAAAGAATTAGATGGAAAGATATACGAAGCAACTCCTCTAATTCACAGAGCTGTTACTAGTTACACCTTGGAGAATTTAAAATACAAAACGAGTTATGAAGTTGGCATCTTTTTCATACCATTCCATGATCAACGCACAGAATTACACGCAGATCGTTTGGTTAAATTTACTACCACTGATGTTGTGGACAGTTATGGCTTTAATGTCACTTTAGAGATAGCTCAGGTGAAATCTACCAGTGTTGAGATTTCATGGAAGGGCGTACCTTATCCTGAAGATAAATATGTTAATATTTATCGAGCAATTTATCAAAGTGATTCGGGGAAAGGTGATTTCAGCACGTTTAAGGTGGCTAAAAGGGATTCCCCATCGAAGAGTATCATTATGGATTTGAAATCTGGGACGAGGTATAGGTTATGGTTGGAAGTGTATTTGACGAATGGGAAAATTAAGACCAGTAATGTGCAAGATTTTATTACGAAACCTGGTGCTGTACCTGTGTTGGGAGCATCTACACATGGTAAGTTCATAGTCTTAAGAATAAATGAAATGTTTAGACATAGGCACAATGGGCACAAGAATTAAATGATATGTTTTAACCACTTATTGGTGAACGTTCTTTCAATTTATCTGGTGGTCATTCCTAATATTATTTAATCTGATAGATCAAGTTAGTGCATTTAGTTACACTCAAGTGTTTGCCCAGAAGTATCCCCTACAAACTCTCCAACATTTCTCCAGATAAAAATCATTGTGGAGTCTTAGCTGAAGCAAATCGCTGACCAATTTGTCCAAACTATCCCCAAACTAATAAAGCTACTCGACCAAATCCAAAACAACCGCTTAGTAACAAAATTAACATCCACCACTAGTACTGAAAACCAAGAAAATGACATCCCAAGACATGTTATCCAATCATATCATCCTGAAGTTTATCAAGAACTTAAAGATGGAGCCACAACGAATGGTCAAATCCACGATAACGAAACTCCAGAGGAGTTACTGCAGCTAATCCATCAATCTCCTCAGATTATTTAATTATTCAGCTGTGGTTCGGTTGTAGAGATCCATAATATTCCGCAGATAACGCAAGGAAAACCGCCGCAATATTTAGGTCCAAATACGATTACTCCTGATCAACCTAACGTTCCTTATATTATCGGTGACCACCAACAGAATAGACCTCCTCATATTAGTCAACCCTCCGGTATCACTTTCGAACACATTTTGCACGAAATCACTAAAAATACGAACTTGCCATCATCTTCAAATTCATTTGGACAAAACTGACTTCTACCGAACAATGGACAATTATGCCTGGCCATGCCTGACACAACCGGCTTGATTCAATGCGAGTGTCAAGCTCAAAGAACTGAAAAAACCAACTGGTCCAATATAATTAATAAGAACAAGTTATACGCTTGATATTGAAAACCAGGGAATATTTGTTGACATTAGTTACTAAACGTCAATGTGAGATTCGTTGCTAAACGTCAACTTGACATTTGTTGCTAAATGTCAATATGGAGGGTCAATGACTTATATAGCGACCAACAGAAATGGCAAAATATGATTGAATTGGTTGTAGAAATCGAGATAATAATAATAATAATAATAATAATAATTCATGCCTTAGCATCCCCCAACAGCTTGCGCCAATTACAGGGGGCATCGGCTGGCCATGAGTTATTATTACGCCTGCGGCTGTAGACCGACTTAGGATGTTATCTTTCCGCATTTGCCGTGGAATTTGGGAAACTACAGAAAACCAAATTCAGAAAGAACGTATCGGATTCGAACCCGATACCACCAGACTGTGAAGCGAGCGCACTAGGCACTGCGCTACACAGCTGGCTACATCACATTTTAATAGTTCAGCAACTAATAGTCCACCACCTTCAATTGTACAACTTCTATAACAATTCTTTAAGAAACCGGTTTTGACTTGGCTAAAACTTTAATTTTACATTGTTGTCGTTTCAGATAAGCTATCGGGAGACATTTCAGACGAACGGGGTGACTATTACGGCCCACTAGTCATTGTAGCAATTTTAGCCACGATAGCCATCCTTAGCACCCTAGTTCTATTGTTAATCCTCATTAAACGACATAGCCAAAATAAGGCATCTATAACGCACCCCGCTAGAGTTAGCCAGTCAGCTTACGACAATCCAACCTATAAAGTAGAAATTCAGCAGGAAACTATGAGTAAGTCAATCAATCTTTTTCCAGATGCTATCTTAATGGTATTAATTTGTATTTTGTTTCAGATTTATGAAGACCTGAGGACGTATACCTTTTGTACATAATTTATAAATTTTATAGTTATAAATATCGATATTTTATTAATAACAGTATTCTAATTTGTAATATAGTAAATAAAATAAGTAATTTAATATATAAAATGAAATTTTGTTTAAAACCACCACCACCAAGATTTATTTAAATATAACAATACGAACATGCACAGGATAAACAACATTAAATAGAGAAAACATCAATTAACGATCCTAAAACCTATTCCTTCTTTTCAATAACTTCAGCTTTCAATTTATCAACTAGGGCCCTACGAATTGCTAATTCTGGCTTCTCTATTGGGGCAGGTTGCCCTTCCAAAATGGATTCCGCAGCCTTCTTTGCAGATTTCGGCCTAACCGGTTTGTTTTCTTTATTGACATCAATGTTATCTGTCAAAAGATGTTTCTTCCTAACCTCTTTCTTCAAAGCTACCAACTTATCTCTTTGGGCGCGTAAATATTCCTGGCGTTTTTTAATTTCTTCGTTGTTTACCTAAAAAAATAAATAAAAATGGCTGAATTAGATTTAATTAATTTAAAATTTTTTGGGAATAAATACTTCGCTGATGACAGGTTTTATTGGTTCTGGTAATGGGGTATTTTCAGTTTTTTGTTTTTTGTCCTCCACCCTTACGGTTTCCAAAATGGAGCCTTTAGGAGTTGGTGCAATTTCGGTTTGGACTTCCTGTGTGGCTTCCTCTTAATAAATTAATTTTTTAAACAAAATTTATAAAGGAAAGTTATGTTGGACTACTCACTAAAAGCTTCGTGCAATTTCTCCTCTAAAGTATGCTTCTCCTCCAGAAAATAATTCTTATCCAAAACAGGTTCTTTGGTCTTTTCAGTATTTGTATTGGTGTCAAATTTCCTGCACGGAGAAAAACATGAATTTTATTGCAATAATTTTGGCAATACTCACTCTAAAACTTCTTCCAAAATCTTATCCTCCAAACTAGGTTTCTTCTTTTCAGGTGTTCTAGTTTGGCTACCATGGGCGACTTCTTTATCCGGTAAAAACACGGCTGGTGTAACTCCGTATTTCTGCTCGATTAGCTCTAAAGCTTGCAGCTGTAATTCGACATTTTTCTGCGTCATCATCCGCTTGAACATGTTGTAGTCGTTTGCCGCCCAAATTTGCTCAAAAATATTCTGAAAAATGATCAAATTTTTAGGAATAATAAGAGATTATTAAAAGATTATTAAAGATCGGAAAAGGGGATATACTTGGTCAAAACGTAACGTGATTCCGCCTTGGGTTCCCTTAGCGCAAGCATCTTCAAATTGTTGAGGCGTAATTCCAATATCGTCCATAAAGTTTCCAAGCATAAAATCAACCTAAAAATCAATTTAATGATTTAGAACATTTTAAAGATAAAACTAATTTACCAGATTTTTAAACTCGTTAAAGACTTTTTGATATTCTGGATTTTCCCGGACATTTGGTTCAAAAACTATAATAAAAATCAGTTAATAATGATATTATTTATAAAATTATACTATATACTTAGTGAGTTTTCCTCGATGAAGCTCTCCAAGGGGGCGTTCCAAACTGGTCCATTCAAGAAACAAACTAAAGAATCAAAAACCCAAGCACTCTCTTCCTCTTCCATTGTTTCATGAACAATACACGGTTAAAACTAGACGACTAGATAAATCTAAAGATTAGAACTCTTAGTTTACTGCAGGTCATGTGTGTATTTCTATCCGTTAGTAACTATGGTAACGGGATCTATAATGTTTGGATTTGGTGCAATGCATTAGCATTTTCTTTACTTTGCTTACAATTTTAATTGATATTCGATTATTTTTAGTTGGAAGATTTAAATGTAACTAGTAATTCGATAATTGGTGCCTACACAGAAGACTCCCCCAGAAATAACATATAAATTGATGAAAGAAAGTGAGCACAAAATAAAAACTTGTCTATAACTTTAGTGTTAAAATCTGGGACAGACTAGATGGACTTCTTTTCCATAGAGAGAATCGCGAATGCATTCGGCCAATAAATAACATAACATATTTCAAACGCGTCATCTGTTGGAAATTAAATAAATTAGTAAAGAAATAATTGAAGGAATCTGCTATCTTCACACGATAAATTTTAATTAGAACTTATTGTTGCTCAATTAAAAATTAGTCCGATTTAAGATATTAAAGTAATTTTGCAGTATTATAACAAATTCTGTATATTGTATGCATCCGTTTCAACTTCAGTTCCTTTTATGTTGACGGTGATTGTACCGGAATGAGGATAAACATAAATGTCAAAACCTCTCAAGAAATTTAGGTGTGTTTAGCAAGATAATCGCAACATCTTCCCTTATATTAGCTTCAATCGGATCGTGCTGGACTAAACCAGGATAATAAAAGCGGTATTAATTAACAAATCTATAAAAAAAATAGTTCTAATTTATTTCATTTCAGTTGACATTACATAAATGTTAGGTTATGTTAAAGTACCGGTTTGTTTACTTAGGTGGCGGTATTTTTAAAATATATCAGGAGATTTAGTCGATCGTAAATAATGGAAGATGAACCTGTACAGACGTATACTTTCGATAAGGAATTCCACGAAATAGTTAATAATAAAGAAATCTTAAGACGAACAACCGAGAAGTTTCTCAATAATTTAATCGATGATCTTACGCTGGGGATCATCTTCGATGCCCATCGAAAATTTAAGACAAAAGCTTTTAACTTAGATAGGGATACGTCACCTACGGAAGCGGAAGAGACACCTTCTAATATTGACATATTCGGTCAGCATAATATGAAGAAGACGCAGGAGTGCGTTTGTCCCAATTGCGATAGAGCTGTGGCTGCCTCGAGGTAGGTTTCAATATTATTTATGTTGGGTGAAATTTATTTATGCTCGATTATCTTTGTATGGGTTTGCCGATTGTGAGGTTTATTTAGTTATAAAGTTAAATAAATGTCCTTCGTTTATTAGGTCAAGGTTGTGCGTACATATTTAATCTCTCTTTGACGAAGGAGAACAAAATATAAATTTGTTCTCATATACATACAGGGTGTTCAACCTAATTTAGTTTGGATTTATAATAAAAATTCCTCAGATTCGCCCCACATTTAGAAAGCTGTATGGGAATGGGCAGATTTCGGTCGAGAAACGTTAGGAGGGTCGTGAACAACAACAAAGATCGCGACAATTCCTCGTACACCGGCATCGCTAGCGACGACGAGGACGACGCCGATTGGAACTCCGGCGACAAACGCAGCCGGAAGAAGAAGGAGAGGAACGGAGCCAAGAAAGGCAAAGGTATTGGTTTAACCGTGAGATCCTGCTCCAAGCATATTTTAATTATGAATTTTTGTTATTAAGTCTGTAATGGTCTAGGTACACCTAAAAAGAATAGCGAAAACGACTGCATGGACACCGTTGATATCGAAGGAGATGAGGATGGCGATCTTGCTAGTTTAAGGGATATATTACAGGATCATTCGAATGGGTCGTCGCCGGTGGATTCTACGACATCCTCGAATAGTAGCACCACTAAGAAGCGGGAGAAAAGTAAGAATAAGAAGAATCATAAGAGGGATAGGACGTCTCCGAATGTTAACTCAAATGTAGACTGATTTTATATATTTATTGTATTATTGCATAATTAATTTAAGGCCTTTTTAAAATAAGGAAAATGTGTATTTTTTAGATTTAAATTTCTATACTTTTTTAAGTGATTTAATTCTGGTTGTGAGTTGTGATATTGATTCTATTCTTTCTGAATGTATATCAATTTAAATAATTAATTAAATAAAATTTTTATTTAGAACTATAAATGTTTTTCCGAAATTTTACTTTATGTTTCACGGAAGGTGGGCGAGGGAACCAGCAACACTGGTTAAAACAGGTTCGTTAATATGACAAAAATAACATTTTTCAATTAATTGAGCTGCAAAGTGTTATGAAAATTGCCATTGGCCTTAGAATTAAAAAAAAAGCAAAGGTCCTAAATTTGTCGCAAGCATTGGCTAACTTGATCGGAGTCCGAGAGCTTACTATTTGTAGGATATGGGGACATGGACGGTATGTTTCAGTTTAAGGAAAAGTTTCAGAAATTTATGGACGTTGAAGGTTTGACAGGACAAAAATTGTACAATTTTGAAGAAAGGATTAAATTGTAAACTATTACCAACTAAAAATCTCGCTTCGAAATAAGAACAGTCACCCCTGATTTTAAAGAATTGTGTTTGATGCAAAAATTATTGCTGGTGTCACAGTTAATGAAAAAATTCACGAAAACGATGAATGTGTCGAAGTTGATGACCTCACCGTGTAAAACCCTAAAATATCACATACTGAGCGGCTAAAGGCTATCTCTGTCGGTCAAGTCAATCTGGTGAAGAAGACGCAACTGAAAATCTCTTCAAGCTCGTCAGCGTTTATGTCGTTCTTGCCTTCCGTCGTGGAATAAAATGTGCCATGCTGATTCCAAAGCCAGCAGTCTCTGCCATTGTCACCTCCTTTTAAAAGTGTTAGCGAGATTCCAGAATTGTGATGATGTGATTGAAATGTCATTTCAAATATAAAGATGGTGTTTACTCATTTAGAAAAATGTGATAAACTTTATAAAAAATGTAGAAGAAATGAAGAGATTTTCAAGAAAAAAAGACGTACAAAGCAATTTATAATCGACGAAGAAGCCGAAATAACTGTTTTAGCTTATTGCAAACACATCCAAACAATTCCAGTCGAGGTTTATCAAGAGATGCGGGTTTCTCTCTTAACACCATCCACAAAACTTTCAAAAAGCATAAATTTGCCCCTTATAAATATCCACTAGTGCAAAATTTACACCCTGGTGATTTCGAAGGAAGATTGGGAATTTTCACAATGCCTGTCACGAAGATCCCGATTTTTTTAGAAGTATTTTGTGGAAGGACGAGTGTAATTTCTCCAATAGTGGCATGTTCAACAGAAAAACACAACATTATTGGAGTAATACAAATCCATTTCTTGTTCATCCTAATAATCCATAAAATCGTTTTAGTGTAATCGTTTGGTGTGGTATTATCGTTATATCGGAAATATTATAAAATTTTCAGGATGATTTAAACTTGTTGGACCAACTACTTGTCCAATTCCAACAGGATAGTGCCCCAGCCCATAATTATCATGATGCACAGCGGTTATTGGACAGACTATTTGAAAATCGTTGGATAGGTACAAACGGGACCGTTGGACTTGTTTCTAGTGGGGCACGTGAAAAATGAAGTCTACAAGTCACGATATTAAATGCTAAATCAACTACAAAATTCCTTTTTGTACTCTCTTATCAAAACATGTCATTTCACCATTAGATTTGCGTGCGTGAAAAGCCAGTTTAAGCACCACTTAACCACTAGTGCGTGAAGTAAAGTTGGTACTTACTGTAATTTGATTAATTTAGTGACATTTTAAAGTCATAAATCCCTAACCCTAATAATATGCTGACCGCTCGTTATTTTTCTGTGAAGATAATAAAACGACACGAAACAGAAATTGTTATACATATTTCGAAGGTATGTAATTTAATGTCAGAACAGCAACAAATATTGTATAAATTATATACATTCATTCATTCTTTTCAGAAATTGAAACAGAACAATTTAGGGTTTTAATTTTGTATCGAATTCTCTGAATATGATAATTTTAAATTAAATGTCACTTCAAATAATCAATACTGCCAACTCAATTTTTTTTAATTAATATCAAGAGATTTGTAGTGTCATAAATGAAAACGTATTTAACGGTAGGTATTATTAAATACTCGTACAAAATATATTGTACAAACTTCGTGCGTGACATATTTCGCCAATTCGTGTTCATAAACTGGCCACCATGGGCAACTCGCTCCGTTTATAAAAGGGTCTTTATGTGTTGAACAAATAGGCAATGTTTTTGAACAATTACTATAATTATCATAGTATATAAACTTTTTTTCATAGTTATGTTGATTTGTTTTTACTTAAACTAAGATACTTACTGAGTTTTTCTACTTACTATTTTTTCGTAATGTATTAAAACTGGTTTTGTTCACAATTAATTTTTTAATCAAACTGCAGTMAAATATACAGGTTGTTCCATTAAAAAAATATTATTTTCTTGAATATCTAAAAGAATTGACATTCAATTATTTTTCTGTTGTTACCATTATAATCAGCAGGAAAAATAGTTTGTTTAATAATGAAGTTACCAATGGTGCGCATTTAGCTAAGAACAACCTGTATATAGACGAAAACCTAGAATGGCCCTTTCGATAATAAGCTTCATCAAGGACACGACGGTGTTTCAAGCTGACCTAGCAGCAGTTCATTATTGCAGCACCATCAAACCGCAAATTAAAAAGTCGGTCAACAAATGAATACATGCCAGATGCAAGGAATGCGGGTAAAGATCAATAGGACAAAAACAGGTAAGAGTTCTTAAAGGAACAGAGATCTGAGCTTACTAGAGACCTACAGAGTAAAGACAGGAAGACTGTCACTTCGGTAATAGATTCTGCAAGAGAAAGAAAGAGACCCCAGTTCATGTGCTTCTTTCGACTTCGACTCAAACACTTCACAATCTCAAGGACCTAACGATGTAGACAAGAATGCTGAAGAGGTCCAGCCTTAGAATTAGAAGAAGCCATTTGCATTCATTGAATACAGATTAGAAACACGTACAGTTTGGCAAAGTTCAACTGAAACAGCGCAATAGCACAAGTGGGCGAGTCTGCGCCGGGGTCAATTCGTGTAATTAGTCAACGAAAAAATGAAATGCAATCACCGTAAGACCCTGCCGTCTTGAAGAGAACGTCATCATGCAGTACTCTGTGATTTGCACGTTCGATGATGTGGGCGTGGCGAATAATAGTTTATAGTGGCACGAGCCCCACACACACGTATAGTAATAGTGCCGATCAAAATGTCTGGAACATCGTGTCAATCGCGCCAACCAAGGTACTACATATAAATAAAATACTGGCACTTTACTTTTGGCTAGTAGCATAACGAGGTCATCGAGTTCGCTCCGCCTTCGTGCGCCGTGATGACTCACTGTTTCAGTTGAACTTTGCCAAGCTGTATCAGCTTATGTATTATTCGTCAGAAAGATCTCCTTGAGTATTTGTTAATTTTAGTTTACTTTTCCAAGATATATATATATTATTCTTTTAATTATGAATGAGATTTTATAATTTTATAAATAAACAGTCCAATAATAAGACGTTTACGTTGTTTCTCTTATAACCATACTTAAAACTGACCCAATAAAGAAATTAACACATCTAAAAAAAAAAATTAATAATCTGCTCAAGGGTTAAAGAAAAAAAATTGAAAATAAAACACGCTCATTTCACTTATATTTATTACCTAAATATAACGAATACAATTTTATTTTACAACTTCTCTTTTTAAAAAACATGAATATCATAAGGGGAAACAAAAACGTAGAAAAAAATGTTCTGAATAATTATATTATACCTGTGTAAAAACAGATGGTTTTTGTATAAAAAATATGGTAAGGCTGCCATTTTAAAAACATCGTTAATGAACAGGTACGTCCTATAAAAAAAGAAATCATACAAGTATCCATTTAATATTAATATACGTATTGTTACAGGCTTTATACAAGCTTAAGTACCGCCCATCGGAGTAGGGGTTCCCAGTTCCTAATAGTATAACGAAAATAAATGTATAATTCTTTTCTAGGACGCCGGTAAACATGATATTACTTTAGTTATGTATTATTTATACATTTATCAATATATTCGCTCATTTTCCTTTTACTTCTATTTCATTCATATACAAAATGGCGTTTCATATTAATTTTTACGCAATATATTATTACTATTATTAATGAGAATGTGGAGAGGCGGGGGTGGAAGGATATTTCATTTACTCTGGCGTATATAGATTTCCTTGAGCGAACATATTATATAAATTCCTATTAAAATATATGTACAATTTTTTTGTGTGTGATATTTAAATTTTTTCTACATTTCTCTTTTTTTATTGTAATTCTATGTAAAAAAAAGAAACAATTTTTCCAAAGCATGTTTATCATTATCATCACCGAATTATATAAAATAATCGCCGCAATTCACAGCAGGAAGGAAAATATAGATTCGCTAATACAAGCTGTTATTTTTGTGTTATTGGTCGTAATTCGTGTTTTGAAACAAATTTATCAGAAATTAAATTAATATATGTATGATTTTCAAGATTGAAGTATGAAAATTAATTAGTTCGCAAAAAATTATGATGGAAATTAAAGGTGAAGGAAAGAAACAAACGAAATAGACTCAAAATACTTTATTACTAATTTAGTATCAGTTTTACGTGTAAAAAAAGAAGTTCTAGACAATATTCAGCAGCAATTTTCTGGTCTTTATACGTATGTTTATATTCTGTGGTATACGATTAATTTTTTTAACGGAATTTTAGTTTCTTTGATTTGTCGATATATTATGTCACCAATAAATAGGGAGAAAAGGGAATGACACTAAACCCTTTTAAATAAAACTAATCGAATCACACAGAGTATACGTATCTAGAAATAAATATTGCAAATCTGTCTTAAACGATCAACTTTAACCAATCAATCGGACTGTACAATTTTAAAACTCAAACCGATCCTCATTCCAAGTTGCGCAACAAAAATAAAAAATTAAGTAGCATATCTATACATACATGACCAATAACATTAAATAAACATCTTGCATACAAGTCAGAATTGTTGATTATCTCGGAATAGATCACAAAAATTAGTAATATTAGATTAGATAAGACGACAGAAAATAAAAAAAAAAAAAGTAATTGAGAATAAAATTGTTTAATCTATTTTTTTCTTTTTTAATGTTCTGGTTCTTCGTACTGTTAAATTATTGTTTCTCCTCGAACTAAAACAGAATCAAATAACCGCATTTAATAAAAACAAAAAATAAATAGGGTACAATACTAGGGACACCAGGGTAATGTCAACAATCTAGTGAGGGCTTCCTCCGATAAACTCTCTAATTTAACAGTACGAAGTGATTCACACATTTTCTCTAATAAATTCACTTCGTCGACACTACACTCATTTTTTTTTTGTTTAATTTATAAGATATATTCGATACTATAAACTATCGACTACCTAAAACATCCTTAACTTATAATTCACAATTTTAAGTTCTCGAGAACCCTTTCAGCATCTCTCTCTCCCTCTTTTTTTCACATTACTTATCTCTTTCTCTCTTATACATATAATAATAATAATTATAATTTACTGGATTTACTCATTTCGTTAACCGATTACTTCTTTTTTTATGTAAACAATAAAATTACAAACAAAATTGTGGAGAAGGGGGGTAATTTTTACAATTCAAAGAATTCAGGGATTTTACAGAATTATTTTTTTTACATTTCGCGTTAAATAGGAAATATATGCGGACTGCAACTTAGGATGCAAAATGATAAAAGCTCTGGAGGACTGGACGGGGAAAATCAATACAATCCCTGACGAATATAAATGTTTATATCAGCGTATCTTACAGGAG
>SMLS01072402.1:0-13493 GCA_004785975.1 Popillia japonica
TGATGAGCTCGAAATTGTTATCTACACAGCAGATAAGAGTCCAAACACAACCGGAGATGTTTCAGCTGGATATTGGGCGCCTTACCTCATACAAAATACACCAACTGAGAAAATTATGTAAAGTTCTTCTATAAGTTATTACTTAAGTTAATAAATTGTGTTTATACGTAATGTGACAGATGAATGTTAATATGCTGTTTAATGCATCATGCCATGCAGTTATGAACTGAAAAATGCTAATATTATGATAAGTTTGATGTCCAACTTAATTGCATTATTAAATACTTTAACCAAAATGCTGAGGCATCTCGATTTTGGATTTTCTCTCTTTCTAGTGCATGTTCTGATCTTGTATACTGAGTGCCTCCAAAATACTGTATATGGTGTTAGCTATTTTTACATTTTTCAACACCTTTACATTTCAGACAATGGTCCAAGGAAACCCTAAATTATTTCCTAGAGTTGTGGCGAAATGGACTTGCCTCAGAATGTGGAATATCCTTACAACCAGTTACGTGTTTAACAAAAGAGTATACGGAATTGCCATCATGGAGTCCGGCAGCAATGGGTTGTCAAAAATTATCTGAGGACCTTGTCAGAAAATATTCAAAATTGCATCAAAGGCCTTATATGTAATATTTTATTCTTATTACATACGTATTTATATTTAAAAAGAAGCAGATAATTGCAAAATAATTACTCAAACTGCTGTAGACATACTTTAGCATAACTTGGATGCAACTGTAGAGGCCGTCAAAAACCAAAATTTCAATTTCATATTTTTGTTCCTATAGCTCTAAAATTTTTCTCAATGTGTTCGTGTTTTAAAGAATGTGACCTTCGAATTTATGCAAGCCTATACAGTCTATATTAATATGACATAAGTGAAGTGAAGCAATTTAAAAATCTTTTTCAGAAGTGGATATCATTTTGTATCAGTCACCTGTGAACCTTCGAAACTCTTGCCATATTTAGAAAAAAAATTCGTCAGCAGAGGTGGCAAAATCATCATGAAGAAAATAGAATCATTTTCTCAACTAAACGAATATGACTTAATAATAAATTGTACGGGAATATCATCTAAATACCTGAATTCTGATGAAAAAGTAAAGCCTATTCGAGGACAAATTGCTAGAGTAAGAATCCATGCCACCACATTATTATATTATTTGTTATAGTTCTGTATAGCATATGCAATCGAACAATTTCTTTTAATCCAACTTACTACGTAATTCTTTTTTGTCGACTCTGATATTGGTGTTACAAATTCTGAGTTGTGGCCCTCCACCAAACACAATATTCAATATATTTTTTGGCGTAAAAAATGATGGTTTTAAAGCAAAAATTTCAAAATGTAATTTTCAGGTAGTAGCACCATGGCAATTCGATATACAAATGGACGATAGCGATGACGGCCATTACATAATACCTAAGTATTGTTTACATGCCATTTAATAGGGTTGCTATTATATTTGTGATTACAGTCAAGATTCGGTGATTTTGGGAGGAACCCATCAAATAAATAACTGGAATGTAAATCCTACAAGTGTGGACATGAAATTTATTTTAGATGGATGTGCACAACTAGTCCCAGCTCTAAAAGTATAATTATCTCAATTAAGGAAAAACGGATTCGTCATTATTTTCCTCATTATTTCGTCATTTTCAGGGTGTTAAAATAATAAAACATCAAGCTGGATTACGTCCCGGTAGAGACTCCATCAAGTTAGAACTTGAGACAAAAAATGTGGATGGCAAAATAATGCACATTATACATAATTACGGACATGGTGGATGTGGCGTTACTTTATGCTATGGATCTGGAGGAGAAGTTGCGGAGTTGGCTCGAGTAGCTTTAAAAAATAGCCGGAAAAGTAAATTGTGAGATTAGACTGCCTAGTAAATAAATAGTTTTAATTGAATTTCGTCATGTTCTCCCAATAAAAACTATTAAATATTTTTATAGAAACTTTACTACATTGACAAGTTGGGTTGCCTACAAAAATGTGTATGTAGTTACATATCCCATATAGAGTTTATATGTATTTTATGTACTTATACTTTTTCCACTTCTAGGTCAATTATAACACTTTAGATTCGATTAAAGATCAATTTATTGCAGAACCTTTACAAATTTATTAGGTTTTGGTTACACAACTTCTTCAGTGGAATAAAATTGACATTTAATTCGTGTCAATCAATAAGCAACTAGCCATGCAGCTAGTATAGATAAAAAGTGGGATTTATTTAAAAATTATACAAATTTACCCCAAAAAATGAATTTATGTTGGCTGCAAAACTTTGCTTAAATTCTACATATTTTCAATAAGCACAGCGACAAAGTATACAAACAAAATTGGAACTGCACTGGGCTCTCCAGTACCTGCTGTAATAGCAAATTTCATTAAATTCATTAAAATAAACTTAATTCTTATGTTGAATTTTACCAGCGGTATGTAGATGATTGCATATGTTGCATACCGCTAGGAAAAATTGATCATGTTCTACACACATGCAATTCCTATCATGATGGATTAAAATTTACTGTTGAAAAAGAAAATCAAAATTCTATCCATTTTCGATAAGATAATACATAATAACACAAAAACAAAAACAAATTGATAGGTACATAAAAGACACTAGTAGCAACAGACACTTAAACTGCTTTTCAAACACTTCGATAATTAAAAAAAAAGGCGTAATTAATAGTTTTGTTGACCAGGCTATCAAATTAGGATATCCTGATTTTAGGAAAGAGAATTTAAGCAAAGTTAGATCAATTTTAGACAAAAAGTTAGTTATCCCAAAGAATTTTACGAAAAATTAATAAAAAAACGAATACATAAAATATACAACACAGGCACTAAACAAAATAGTAAAATATATCACACAATTCCATACATCAACGACTTAAGTGACAAAATTAAATACGAATTTAAAAAATCAGACATAAGCATTACATTTACACCAAACAATAACAGACAGTTATTTACAAATTTAAAAACTAAGATTTAAAAAGATAATCAAAGTAATGTCGCATATAAATTAGAATGCAAAGACTGTGTTAAATGTTACGTAGGTCAGACTAAACAATACTTAAAAAAACGACTTTATAATCATCAATACACTGTAACGCACAACATAACCGCAGAAACTGCTTTGCCTAAGCATTCTAAAGAATTATGACATAACTTTGATTTTGAAAATGTTAAAATTCAAAAAACCGAAAATAGTTATAAAAAGGGATATATGAAATGATATACATTAAAAAAGAAAACAACGCGGTCAATGTTAGAGCAGATATTGAAAATTTAAGTATTATTTATAATAATTTAATCACCTAATCGCGCCTGAATTTTATCAAATTAAGCTCCTTGACTAGGTTTTTTTGCCATGTTTTTCTCTAGTCCTCGAACAGAATTGTTATAGAGCTTGAAAAAAAAATACAGTGATATAAGGATTTTTTGATTATAAAGTTACATTTAAAAAAAATATCTTAAATTGTCCACGATATTGTAAACATAATCCTATATATCACTGAATTTCTTTGTCTGAGATAATTTTGTTGATAGGCATGGCTAGTTGTTTATTAATTGATACGAATTAAATGTCAATTTTATTGAAGAAGTTGTGTAACGAAAACCTAATAAATTTGTAAAGGCTCTGGAATAAATTAATCTCTAATCGAATCTAAAGTGTTATAATTGACCTAGAAGTGGAAAAAAGTGTCAGCAACATAAGATATAGAGTTTATGAAGCAGTTGCCGCAAAACAGTGTTGCTAGGATCATTTTCATTTAACAGTTTCGTTTTCATAAAAATATCATCATAACAGAGGCGACAGTTGCGGTAATAATCTAGCACAATAAACGACAACAGAAATATATGTCAATAATGCTGGTTTTCTTGTTCAATACTGATACATTGGTTGGTAATCCAACATATTCAAATTCTATTGATAAATGGTGGCGTATTATGAATATTAAATTTTTTGCAAAATTTCAGAAATTGGTTGCACTGTTTTAGTTTATAGAAACAGTTATTGCTAAATAGACATATTTAAGAGGTTATATCACTGCAGTATATTTTTATTTGGTACATATGTTCTAAAACATTCTTAATGTAACCTAATCAATTACAATACTTGTTAAAAATGTCCACCATGGTTATCCAAACACAAATTTATTCTTCTTTTTATATTCTCAAATACTCTTTGCAATTCATTCACCAGAATTTCGGGGATATTAATAAAAATTGAAAAATTGCTCAAACCTTGGAAGATTACTGTACAAATACAGGACTTCTTTTTAATTAGCTAAAACGCACAGAAATTACAAAAATTGTAATAGTACGCACTATTTTATATATGTTTTCCGTTTAATGTGATGTTTAGAGTTGGTTACTTAGGAACGGGTAGAGTGGGTAGTAGGGTCTTTTAGACAGGTTAGAAGAGTTAGAAGTGAGTTTAAAAATATATATATGTCACAGATTCTGCTGTAGTTTTTTTGATATACATATATAAAGTAAAGTGCATCACCTTACTTGAAACGACCTGAGCTGGAGTAATATTGTTCGTTTATATATAATTACAACAGAAGCCAGGAAGAAAACACATTTTCAGTACGAGATATATTAGGATAGCAATTTCATTACAATATGGCGCCCAACGTGTAAGGCTCGAGTGTGATGCAAATTAAAAATTTATTGGAGGAAGTTAAGTATTGGTTATATATCTAAGAATATATAAAGTTGTTCGTATTTTTCTCTGAAGAATAAAGGGATAAATTAAATAAAATCGAAGTTTATGTACTTGAGAAGCGGTAAAATACTAAGTCAGCAGAAAATTACTACGGTCAAAGTCAATATGGAAGAAACGATTACACAGAAGGATCAACAGAAATGAGAAAATACTACTTCGATAGTAGTGGTAGAGAAGGTGTCACCATCTCAACAAACAGAAAATTTGAACGCGATTTTTGAAGCTATGAAGCAGATGACACAAGAATTGAAAAAAGATATCGAAGAAATGCGTCAACAAAATAAACATGATATCCAGGAACTAAGGAAGAATATCGAAGAAGGGAACCAGCGAATGAATGAAAAAATCTGGACGAACCAAAAACAAATGCGTGAAGAGCTAGCAGATTTTAAAGAAAAAACACAGACAGCAGTAGAGGTCCAAAAGGAATTAGCCGACACTAAAAGGGAATTTGAGCAGAGAATCAAGGGAATCGAGAATGCAACGCCCATTAGCGTCGAGCGGATAGTTGAAGAAAGAAAGCTACCGATTTACGACGCCAGTAATAAGGGAATCGAGCGCCAGGAGTTTTTTGAAGCTCTTAAAAGGTATTTTAAAATAAGAGCGATGCCGGAAGACCGGAAATTGGATTTTGCCATAGATCAACTAAAAGATGACGTGGCTATATGGGCTGGCAAGAGAAATCAGTGGACCACCACTGTACCACCACTGGACCAGGATATTTTGAAATTTAGATGGGAGAGGATGCAACACGAACATAAGAAAAAGAGACTACAGGATGAGGCAGATAAGGAGTTTGAGGGGTGGTTGGGAAAATTGACAGAGATCCAACCAGTAACGTCCATAAAGGAGAGTTTAGGGGGGTACATTACCTAGAACGCCGTAACAGCTGCATGAATATAACCTGGCAAGAAAAAACCGTAGAACCTAGATTACGGTGATATCTTTTCAGACAAACCTGGAAAATGTAAAGATGTGTTACTTTTTTCGCGACTGCGCAGGGTTCCCGTCTGGCGTCAAGAAAAAAGTAAAAGGGGGGTACTGTAATAGTACGCACTATTTTATATGTTTTCCGTTTAATGTGATGTTTAGAGTTGGTTACTTAGGAACGGGTAGAGTGGGTAGTGGGGTCTTTTAGACCGTTAGAAGAGTTAGAAGTGAGTTTAAATATATATATATATACATATATATATATATATATATATATATAGAGATATTCTCTAACAAGTACGGTCGATACTTCCCTTCACGCTATATATGTATACATATGTCACAGATTCTGCTGTAGTTTTTTTTGATATAGGTACATATATAAAGTAAAGTGCATCACCTTACTTGAAACGACCTGAGCTGGAGTAATATTGTTCGTTTTAATATAATTACAACAGAATTCTGGAAGAAAACACATTTTCAGTACGAGATATAATAGGATAGCAATTTCGTTACAAAATTATGCAAAATAATTTCCATTGTTTGTCTGTTACTCAACTTAAAAAATATATTTAGGAAGTAGGTACTTCATAAGATTAACTATTATCATCATTAAGTCAATTATCCAAGCCTACCTACTTATCGCTAATGCAAGTAATAACAAAACGATATTCATCTAGATAATATCTCTGTGGAAGTTAACTTTTAGAAGTTCCGAGGATAAACGCCTGTACAATTTTTCCACTTCGGTGGCGTTTATTTTTCTGCATACAACATATACATACATACAACGGTAAGCCACTTTATCTCGGCAGCAAGTGTGTCGAGTAACATTTTTACCGCTCGCCACGCGCAAAAATACCATGTACCGTTTATTTTTCGCCATTGAATTTTATATACCCACATGCAAATCAATTAAATTGTCGGATCTGTCGCCAAGAATAATGAACGTCCCAGATAGTGCCGATTAAGACATAAAGCATGATTATGCCAAAATATATGCAGGCATATGATTGGTTTGTTGACAGTCATGTTTACACTGCCAAAATTTAGTATTTTAGCGACGCCATATTGTAGACACAGCTGATTGAGTATACATATTTCGTTAAATATTTTTCTATTATCTTTTTGTATTTCTACTACGTTTAAACAAGAAAATCAGTTTTTTTAAAACAATTTGCTTGTAGAAATGGATCGACAGTCTAATACAACTAAACTATCAACATCGCCTCCAAGAAAACGTGCTACTTTAGAGCGCGGGCAGATTAAATTAGCAAAGTATTAGTGTTTTTAACACTAATTAACATGCAGTTTACGAAAAAAACAATTAAATAACGCATTTTCGAAAAATTTCAAAGTTTACAATTTTTTTAAATAATAATAATAATAATAATAATTTATTGGTGTTAATATACATCAGTATTTACACAAGTCAATGAAGTAAATAAAAAACAATACCCTGTACATTTTCAAAATTCTGAATGCAAACTTTCTTTGTAATATAAAATGTTTAATACACTATTGTCCTAAAACAAATAACAAAGTAGTTATGGTACATTTTAGTCGATGTCAATGGTACAGTTTTATTCTCTAAGTAGGCTTTTTCACTTGAAACAGAACAAAATCGTATGGCCGTTTTCTTGATTTTGTGTTGTGTTCATTAGTTTTCTATTTATTTTCCGGAACAGTTTGAGTTTACTTTCGGTGCTTATTGTTTGACAATATTGCACTATGGTATTTCCTCATTTGGAGAAATGCGATATGTGGGAAGCATACATTGTATGTCGTAAAAATTCAATGAGGACTAGCGAATATTATGCTGAACACTAATCTATACGACAGCAGCCAGATGACGTTACTTTCGAAAACTTTACAATCAGTAGACTACATGATAGCTTATTTAGAAAAAAAACAACAAAGAAAAATATCATCGTCAACGAAGAAGTAGAAAGTACAGTGTTAGCATATTTTGAAGGTTATCGCGAATTGTCCATTAGAGATGCTATTAAAGAGTTGGGATTAAGTTACTTATCAGTTCAAAGAATTTTAAAGTATAAATTTAAATTCAGAATCTCTCAAACATTACAGCCAGGAGATTAGCTTTCTGTCGGTGGTTAATTAATTTTTGCGATGAAAATTTGAATGGAGCACAGTGTACATATTTTATGGAGTGATGAAACAAATTTTTCAGGCATTTTAGAGGCATGTTTAATAAGAAAAATAATCACTACTGGTCCAAGAAGATATATTAATAGTACGTTCACACGCTACACAAGTTAGTTTTAACGTTTGGGGGGTTAATTAGTTGGGTAGGCGTTGATTCAGTGTTCTACAACGTTAGATGGACAGAAACAGATATCTGGAATTTATTCGTAATGTTCTAGATAATTTCCGGATAACGCCGATTACCTGATGCGCCAAAATTTATACTTTCAGCAAGACAGGGCTGCTGTACACAACTATCATCTAGTGCACCTAGTGCTAGTCTTTACCAAAAAGTGGAGTGGTACAAATGGTCCAATTCAATGGCCAGCACGCTCCCTTGACCTGTCACTTTTAGACTTTTTTCTTTGGAAACAAGAGGTAATACGACAACGTGCTCAAATTGCAATACAAGACAGTTTTTCACCAATTGGATGGAAGGACAATCTCAAGAGCCACCTAGAGTGTACTGAAGCGAGCAGGAAAATGTATTGAGCAGGAAGGTGACACCTGTCAGTATTATTTATAAATTATATATGTCCTTTTTTTTTTTTAATATGAATTTTAAGCTCCAATATGTTGAAATAAACATTAAACACAACATATGTATCTGTTTTGTTAAACGTTAGCCGATTAATGACAACATTTATAACGAAATGGAAACTGCTATAACTACTTTATTAGTCGTTTTAGGGCAATAGTGTATGGAAACTTTTATATTACAAATAAGGTTGACATTCAGAATTTTTAAAAATATACAGGGTGTTCCATTTCAAAAAATTGTAAATTTTGAAATTTCTAGAAAATGCGTTATTCAATTGTTTTTTCGTGAACTGCATTGTTAATCGGGATTAAAAACACTAATATTTTGCTAATTTAACCTACTTTCTAGAATCAATAATAACGGAGGTAGCAATGGTGCGCACTTAATTTGTATCAGCCTGTATACACCCTGATTTGAAAAATACGACAGCATCTTATCGAATACCCCATAAATGAATATAAATAAGGTCGTATAAATACAATGAATAAACATGTTCGTCGAAATATAACACTACAGTACTACGCATTTTTAAATACAGTTAACCCGAAGCTGCGGTTCAGATGACCGATCCGTAGCTATTTAGACCGTGATATAGAGCGGTAGCCCCGGTTCTTTCATGGATCGACAACCCGCTGCCACCTGCACTGCCGAATTATCAAGCCAGACGCCCGGCCTATTGTTTTGCTAATTACGGTTTGCAGAAGCGATTCACAAAAAAGAACTGTTAAGCAGTATCAGATAAGATCTCCATCATTTTCGGGATACCACCAAATGTTCTGGCGGTGCAGCGTGAAAAACCAGTATTGTAACAAGTTTATCGAGCTGAATTTCAAACATAAATTTCTAAATGCTTTAATTTAATTTTTGTATTGTTAAATTTACAGTAGCAACATCAACGGAAAATTTTGGAGAAAAATTAATGAGATGTAAATTAGTTGCATAACGGTGTGTAGCTCATGCAATCTGACTTTGTCCTTCCAGAATGAAAATATTTCTTTTTTAAGTACCTTTTATCTGAGTTACTACGCATAATTAATCTATATAGGTATTAAATATTTATATTTTTGAAAAGATTTAATAACAAAACAAATCCTACGCTCTTTGTACAAATTTAGTTGTTTGCAAGTTCCGAAGAACGATCCCATGGTTAATTCCAAGTTAGAAATAGCAGAAGCCCCAAAATAGACCCCTGCAGAACACCTATGCAAATATCCGCAAACCCTGAGCTGTGGTGTGGTGGGTGATCAGTCTACTAAATACGCAGTCGTAATTGGGATTTTATATGTTACTCTGCTAACCTAGACAGCTCAAAGAGGATTAATACCAGAACTGTCAATATGTCCGTGACTTTTTGATTGAAACACAGGTTATTGGATGAAGTCCAAGAATATAGCCTTCCTACGCGGCAAACATACTATTTTTCCGCAAATCGTTTAAAATTCGACAGATATTACTATTATACTAATTAATTTTGAAAATAATTTTATGCATAAATAAATGGGTGTTTTGAAATTGGTAATATTGTAATTGTAATTGTCAATCTTGACGCATATAAATTTAATTGCTGGTGTTTTCGAAAGCAAAACAGTGTAAAATGATAAGTGATGATGAATTTTCCATATCTGGGACTCCTCCAGAGCTGGTTGAGGCAGTGAATACTGCTTCATTAGAATTATAATCAAAGAAATCTAGAGAAAAGTACGAAGATGCATATTAACGTTTTATTGACTATCGCAAGAGTAAAACCACGGAAAATGTTGTAATGGCATATTTTCTAGACCTTTGTTTAAAGATGAAATCTTCTACATTATGGGCCAATTATTCAATGTTGAGGTCAGCCCTTGCAATTACACACAATGTAGATATTTCTACATATTCAAGATTTCGTTCTTCATTGAAACGGCAAGCTCAAGGTTATAGGACAAAGAAATCTAAGATTTTAGTGAAGGAAGAAATCGATGTAGAAGACCTTGAATCTAAGCTTTTAATTAGCATACCTGATTCGAAGACCAACAAACCAAGATCATTTGTAGTTAATCAGATGTACATACTTAAATGTTTATCGGAAGTATGTTTCGTTAAGACCAGAAAATATGAACAGTGAGCAATTTTTCTTTAAATATCAAAGCGGAAAGGGTTGTAGGCAAGTGGTAGGAATACATCAATCTAGAAAAATGCCTAAAATAGTTGGTCAATGCGACAGAATATACTGGTCATTGCTTTCGTCGGTCTTCTGCAACAATATTAGTTGACTCTGGTGCTGACATAACTAGTTTAAACAGGCATGGCGGATTATATCGAACAATCTTTTAACAATAAGGTTGAGGTAGCAAATAGAATTTTCACAGTACAAAATATTCAACAGAATAACCGTACTACTTCGCATGTTGTTCAAAATGTTTCTCATAGTTGTAATAATGTTCCTCCAATTATCAATAATTGTACTAACTGTCAAATAACTATAAATATAACAAAATAATTTCAAAATGTATTCTGTACTGCATTGAGGTTTTCGAAATATAATTCCTTATAAACAACGAGTTTTCAATCATTTATATACAACACTAACAACTATAACAAAATATCATTTCCTTACAGTAAGGAATATTTCCTAACAGTTAGGAAATGTTGACTTTTTCTTTAAAAAAATTTCTCTGGACAGTCAAAATTTCCTAACGATTTGCGGAAAAGAACTTTTTTCTTGACCAAATGCAGTCGTTTTCTTTCTATATAACTCCTCATTAAATCGACCCAATAAGTTGGCATAATATTCCCCATTAATTGTTTTACCCTTTTGTCAATGTGGATTATACACAAAAAACGGTCGCCATAACTTTATTGGCTGAAAAACCCACCTTGCCGTTCTTTGACACTGTTTTAACTGCTGTTTTGTCTCTAGTGTGTTTTAATGGATCCAAGTTTCGTCCACGGTTACTAAAACTCGTCCATATTCCAGTTAAACAACGCCAAACACTCCTGCAAAATTGTGTACATTTAACAACTGTCATTTTGACATATCCGGCAAAAAAATTCTCATTTTTTACTATTTTGTAGTATACATCAATAGTAAAATTGCTGCATATGAACTAGTTTTCACAATTATTAATAATAATAATCCAAAATACGTTAAAAAGAATCATATACATTGCATTGCATTGCAAAATAGGCTCTTCCAGTCTAACTGATTAGATTGACGTAGACAAACGCCATATTGGAAATAGTGCTGATATTTACTACCCAAGACCCCACTGAAATCTCAAGAGAGACAACTATAAATATGTATCTGACATTCTGTAATAATTTTTCTCTCGCATGTGAATGTACCTTTAAAGTTTGTTTTTTTGTTTCAAAGAAAATATAATTAATAGATGAACTACATTGTTTAATTGGGAAATATTTCTTTTGTTATTTCTAGCCCAAAATGTTGTAGTCCGATCATAGAACGTAACTGTAAAATCTCCCAAAATTTCTTCCTTATCCTACAGCAATGAGCAGAAAGTAATTAATCTTATAATACGTCATATTTTTATTCTAGACATTCTTTTCGCGTTACTTGAGTCGAATAATTCATTATAACAAAGTGAAACCCCGCGACAATATCTTTGCCTCTCGCGAACATTCGACGACTAACCATCACGAAACATTCGTACGACACGACATATCCTGCGAGATCATTTCTAGATTATGTTAAAAACGGTAAAAGAAGGGACAAGATGAATGACGAGAAGATGTATCATATACTTATGATTTGTAAGTACATATATGTACAGACAAGAAATAAGTATCCTATAGTACGTGAGATCTAATGCATTTAACATGTAGGAATTTCACGAAATTACGGTGCAGCAAGAATTGAAGTGGGTTAATATACTTTCGGTAAGCCTCAATGCGGCTGTAGTAACAATATAAGATTTATTTAAAAGATACCGCAGCGAAATAGCCAGGAAGTCGTTGTCGAAAATTTAAATCGTCTTGATAAAATGGTTTGAACGGATTCTATCCAAATGATGTTCATTGTCTTGAAAATTAAATAATTATTGAGTAGAGATTAGATCTGTATCTGATTGGTAAAATAATGCTGATGAGATGCTTGAACTACTTAATGCTCGATAAATTAAAGATAGTAAGTACTATCTGCATGCTTACAGGCACGTATACAGAGTGGTGAATATATTTCAATATTGAATAAAACCTTTTTTTCTCCAATTTTCTGCTCTTGCCTACTTCGAGTTCCGAATTATGAATTCCGGGTGAAAAATGTAAATCCTATAAATTCGAAAGGTGGCCCTATCTGTCGATGAGTGTTTTGTTGGTGAAACAATATCTAAAATGTGCTCTACTGCAATGGGATTTGATTCTGTTAATATAACCCTGATCAGGTTATGCTGCCCTCTATTGATTGCATACATCACACATCTAGTGAATTTCTATTTAGTGGAGGGAGTGTTTCCTGATTGTTGGAAATATGCTGTTGTTCGTCCTTTACCTAAGAATAATAAGCCTCAATCTAAGAGACCTAAGTACAATTAGTATTATTTCGACTAAACGACGCTTTTTCAAAAAATTTTTTCCAGCTCCATAAGTATGTTTCCTCCAAAGACATTCTACCTAAAGTACAGTCGGGTTTTCGAGCAGGATATAGTTCAGAAACTGCCCTATTAAGAGTTACAGATGACATACTCAATGCAACAGACAAAGGTTGAATTTCGTGTCTTGTATTATTGGACTACAGCAAAGCTTTTGACACTGTAAACCATTCTATTCCGCTATCAATATTGGCATACATCGGTTTGGATAATTCAGCAATTGCTTTATTTAGCAACTATTTGCACGGACGTCGCCAGCTGGTGGAGCTGGAGGGCAACAGATCGTCTATACAATTTGTTAGGCAGGGTGTGCCACAAGGTTCCATACTTGGCCCTATTCTGTTTTCTTTATATACTTCTAATCTCTACTCTGGACTTAAATATTGTAATTCTCATGTATATGCGGATGATACACAACCTTGACTTTTTGCCTTCCGATTGGAGCGCCGCTTTTATTAAAATTAATAAAGATT
>SMLS01072403.1:0-14329 GCA_004785975.1 Popillia japonica
AAAAAAGTTTCTATTATTTTAACGGTATCCAACCGCTATGTAAAAACTACGCACATCTTGGTACAAAGAAGTTGTGCGCTGTGAAAAGAGATATCTCCTATCTATCATTTTAAACTCTAAAAAAAATCTTTTCCTAAATAACAGTGGGGACTAAAGCCATACAGACTAGTAGTCACATGCAGCTTGGAATAGACCAGTTGAAACTATTGCATTGCCATTAATCGGTTAAGACAAATTATAAACCATAATTTAAACGTTACCATAAATGACATAAACATCTTCACCGAAATTGCAGTTTTCTGTCGGCTTGCCTCATTTTGGAATTAGAATTCGTTAAGACCATAAAGAAAGAAGTGGCTGTTTTTCGAGAAACAATACAGCTTGGATGTTACTACAGCAGCATTCAGCGCATATCCAAAATACACTTTTTACAGACTTTGGTACTGAAAGTGGGGAAAGTTTCGGGGATCAAATCGTAGTTGCGAGGTTGTAGCGCGTCTCACTTGCATCGATTTCCAAAGCGCAAGTATCTAGCAAAAGCGGAAGTAGTAGTTAGAAACACAGATTGGAAGCCACTACAATTACACATGGGTACCTACCAGAGATAAAAAAATTAGAAAACAATAATAATTTCTATTTTCTTTTTCCAAAATGGTATGTATTACTGAAGAAAGTGCACCGATTGTATTACTACATATGTTACACCACTTTGTAAAATAAAGAAGAAACTGAATACTTTGAGTATTCCTCTTGACTGGATTGGTTTAAACTCACTTTAAATGGTAGTGATGGTTAAGAAAAATCTACTGACACTACAATGCAGTACCAAATTGCTGGACAAAATACTCGTGGTTCTGTATATCCTAGGAGGAAAATTGCAAAAATTGCAAAGTAATTATTGGGCAAATGCTCACGAGAAACTGATGACTTAATTCCTTCTTTTCAACTATTACGCCAATACTAATTCAAAACGTAATTGCTGACCATTATAGTAAAGACATTTATAACCGAATTGTGTAGTATTAAATTAATTACCGTCTGTTTTTCGATTTGGCCATACCACACTCAACATTCTAGAACCAACACAAAGCTATTTCCGGGAATTTCCTTTGAGTATCTGTTTAGTATGTGGCATAATTTTTTTTAAATGTAATTGCTTGACAAATGTCCTCACACTCTTATAATAACATCCTACGTTAATCATACAGTTACATAACATAGATTCCCACAATAAACTCAAGTAGGTATACATACATTTCAAATATCTGCCGGACATTAGCTGGGATATTATCTATCTACAATTGCAATACATCTCCAGAAGAATGTAGAGCATTTAACACAATTTATTGTCTAATTACGCAGTATACCTTTACGTTCTAACCGATTCTGCTTTTCAACGGTCTGTTTGTTACAGTGGGTTATACAATACGTCTTCTTATGAAATTGAAATTTTCATTTGCCTCTTATTGTCGGAAAGAAAATTTAAAAAAATGCCGCTGTTTTATTTCGTTCATAATTGCTATACCAGATACGTATTATACTGGTATGTTTTATATATGGGATCACTTTAAAAAGATTAAGATGGTCCAAACAAAAAAACTCATTCACATATGTTATGAGTATCTTAATTTCTATGTACATATTACATATGTGTGAAAAAGGAGGACATGTTTTACCAGTGACCTCAATATAATGTTTATATATAATTCTTATACATAAGAACCATACTTCCAGTAATAGTAATCATTAATGAATTATGAGCTACAGTACTGTGCAAAATAAACTATTGATCTGAGACCGTAGTAATATTTAAACAATAAATATTTATATGATACAATCTGTTTTTATATAAAATATAGTTTTTATGTTTCTCTTTCCCTTATCTATTTTAATTTTTGACGACAAGATACTGTAAATCAAAAAGACGCATCTTTTTATAAACTAAATCTATATATTCACAATTTAAGCTATAGATAAAACAAGTATAACTTTTTAGTCGTATTGGTAACAATATATAATATGTGCATGAAGTGACACTGAAAACAGAATTAGGTGTTGGTTAGCACCAACATAAAAATCCAAATCAGTTCCTACATTTAGTTTCAGTCGAATAAGCTTCCAGCCGATTGGAAGATGCTTAGCAATGCAGAAAGATGCAGACATTAACAGCGCCTTAAACGTAACCGGATAGAAAACTAATTACGCATAGTATTACTAGAATTCAAAAGTTTGTAATATTTTCAATAATTTATTCACATTAAGACATATAAATACAACGTTTCAAGTTAATATTGCATCGTAAATCTCTTCACATTCGCTGAATATTATTTACGTTTACATCTAGGATGCGTTGGTTGTGAAATAGCTTTTGCTAAAGAAAGTTATATTTTTCGTTCTACTCGGTTAGTATGGCACGGTGATTGCAAACTTACCTTATTAATTAATAGGCTGCATCACAAATCGTATATTTTGACAGAAAGTACAAATCAAACCTTATTTATGCTCGTTACTATACGTTGGCAATCAAGATTTATTAATTTTTTAATATTGGCATAAAACTTTTTATGAAGCAATATTTTATGAAGCTAGTAATACCATCTGTAAATGTCAAAAGTTCACAGAAAGTAAGAGAAGCAAATTTTAAAATTGGTACGTTTAAAAGAGAAAAAACATTCGAGGTTAATATATTAAAGTAATTAGATAAAGAACATGCGAACTAAAAATGTGCCTTACACGTAATTGGGTCAAACAAAAAATATCAGTCTAAAATTGCCAAGATTTCAACTTTAATAGGTACATACAATCGACCTTGTTATAAGAAATACATAAATTCGTACACATATTCAAATGCACTATAGAAATATTTATGTTACTTCAACAATTTATATGTATCTCGTAGGGAAATAAGAATAAGGAGCATATACAAACACAAGGAAGAGAATATTATTATTACATTATGATTTCTATAAATAATAAAGCAAAACAAAAATGGTTTGGCAAATACCGAACTGCACGCATACGGTAATAGTTTGTAGTTACGTAAAATTATACTTATGGTAGCTGATGTTAGAATTAATAGCCTTCCGATTCTAGCGTGGTATAAAATGAAATTGAAATGTACTGAGCACTATCGGACCATTAAATATTGTTGCAGCAGATTTTGAAATCCCAATTCGTGTTGAACGTAAATGGAAGTATTTGAAGATTTGTTAACGTATTTATCTGTCTCGAGGTCAGTAGTTAGATTGGAAAGTAGAGTATTTTATTTGAGTCCTACATCCATTTTGTTTATTGTGTTTAACATATATGTTTTGCTTTCCTTTCCTTTATTTCCAATTTATAGAAAGTAAGATTTGTACAAATTGTTTGTAACAATTTCTTTATAAAAATTTTATGTAAATATTCGCAATATATGCCCTAAATCTATAAGTGAACTACTATTTCCACCGCAGTGAAATGTATTTCGGTGCAACCTTCAATTTTAGTGCGTAGAGTAAAGGTAACTTGATAGTAACTAAGAAATACTAGATATAAGCAGCATTGTTGTCCTCGGTTATAAATTGTGATGCTTCGATGTTCAACCCAGATAAACAGCTGCAGTTATTCGGCTGACACTACGAGATTCCTATTCGGAATAGTATGGATACTGCCACTAACCGTTATTCTCACTATTGTTAGCTAGAAAAAAAAATAGAGTAGATTAACGTATCAGGAATACTCTCTTTAGTGCGACCAATGAGATCTATTATATGTATGTCCTTAATCTATTAGCATCCATTGATATGCAAACTTTGCAGAAAGTTTAGGATCTCTTCGGGAACTATGTCACCCATTTCTAACTGCGGCGTATTTGGGGTGCCCATACTTTTGTTGACCCACCGCATATAATAGATCATTATGTTTCGAGAACATAGCCAGCTTATCTTTTTCGTCAATAAAGCCAAGATAATGCTAAAATCTTTTTTGTTGCGGTCTTGCAGAGCTCTAGACTTAGTGGCCTGGAAACGTAGTGGTCTTTTATGATTGGTTTTGTTTTGGACTATAGAGGGGTCAGACTTTTACCCTCGAAAATCAGCGTTTACGTAGCTTTTGCTAATCTCCACAGAATTCTTACCTTCACATACGAAATGACCTGATGCCCACATCAGTATAAGTGCGATTCTTTGAGCTAGAGTTACAATAATGATTACTGCTAGGTTATCTTAGGCTTAAAAGTATATGCGACTAGAATGCTGTCCTAGAATATGTATTTGAGTGCATCTTACGTCTTCTAATACATTTCTGGGCACGATGTTTAACATGTATTTCGGTAGTTAGTGCCATCAAAACATCACCTCGACCCGTAAACATGTCCGACATCCTAATCCAACGTTTGTTTTGGATCTGTTTAATTACTAGCGTTTAAGTCCATTCGTTTCCAGAGCAGGTAGTCTTAAATTATCATTTAAGTGTCCATCAATGCGATAACCCAAGCTTGGATTGCACTTGTAATGCTTCTACTGCTGTAGAGTTTATCGCTGTTTTTCGTTTATTTTTGGCTTTATTATTTTCTAGTAAAACAAATAAAATCCTTAGCAGTAATATACGTATGTATAAAATAAGAGATTTGTTCTTTAAAGGATAAAAAGTACATACTCCTTTCAATCCGTCGGCTTCCGGGAGGTTATTGTATATACGTATGTAACTCGTCGACTATACAGCAGTCTTACGACAGGTATCTTTGCTTTTGTTTGAATAAAACCTATTCTGCAATTCGCGTTATCCGCATAATTGTGTGTATACCCGGATATAAATTATATGAAAACATTTCATACTACCGCGATATAAGTATCTTACAGTGGTATACAGGATAATACATGTATGTAATTAGCAATGCTTAAGTGGTGTAAATTATTGCAGACATCAATTGCACCATTCAACAATTAAAATTCAGTTAGCATGCAGTGACAAACATGTATATCTATCAGGAAACATTTATTACGAAACAACAATTAACTCAAAAAGTTTCATGTGATTTAATTAATAAAATTGGGGGTGATTTTTATTTAGTTGAATTAGTTACTTCAAATAATACACAAATATAAACGACGTACAGTGGCAGAGAATGCTTGTTATCAATTAGGTCTTCACCAATCTAAAGGTTTTCTTATGATGTAGATGTAGGATTTTGTATAAACGCATCACGGATATTTGCAAGTAAAATTAAGGGAAACATTAATGGATATTAGAATACGCCATTAACAGGAGAATTGGTTAGGTAAAAATTATTATTATTGGAATCGAGAAGATAAAACTTTGTTTATGATAATCCTCTTAACTGCAAAATTGTCGATAGGTGGTCATAATGTTACATAAATAACGCATTCTGATGACTTTTATGACAAGTACTCGTATAGTAACTTAGTGCACTAAGAGACATTTTTTTATAAGCCTCCATTACTGACCTTAATTCGTGACTCGTTTTCGTTTAACGAAAGAACGGCCCTTCGGCTACTTGAAAAAATTAGAATTGTCCACTAACAAGTAAAATGAAAAATAAAATAATAAAGATATTAAATTCATTTATAGTTGACCAGATGGGAGTAGTTAAGTTAACGATAAAATGATAAACAAAGTTCTTCTCACATATTATAATAGGTTTATTAACATATTTCGGCCCTAGGCCATCTTTAGGAAACTTTTCAAAATATCTTAATGTTAGTACACGACATCTTATGAAAAAGCTAAATTGAAATTTTTTAGAGATACGTTTTAAATAATGAAATGTGGATGAATTAGAGTTATAATAGTACTTACAAGTCACATATGGACTTGAAAATTTGTCAGGAACTGTATAAAAATATGAATTATTTTGTCGTAGACAAGTCACGCTAATATAAAATATTAATACATATGTGTATCACTACCAGATAAAGAGTATATTGAAAGTGGTTGTTAAACTGCGCTAGTACAAAATAAAACTGTTGGTTTTTTTAAATTATAAAATTTTATGTATTGAATGCAAAAATGAAAATGGAAATATATAGCTAGGTGTAAGATGAAAAAGACTGCACTGTGTGACGTATAAATATTTGAATATATGAATAATGTTGTTTTCCGACATTTACTTTACACGGGCCATAAAAGTGGCGGCCCAGAAAAAAACTAGCTTACACAACCCAAACAAAGATTTAGAAATGGGGCTGCTTGAGGCATATGAAATTGAAAAACATAAACATAATAAATTCCCATTCTTAAACGATCAAATAAAAAACAATATTATCCCTACATTCAAAAATTTACACATCACATACTGCAGTATTTTTCATCTTACACCTAGCTATATATTTCTATTTTGATTTTTGCATTCAATACATCAAATTTTATAATTAAAAAAAAACAGTTTTTTCGTAACTTATTTTGTACTAGTGCATTTTAACCATCAGTTTCAATGTACTCTTCATCTGGTAGTGATACACATATGTATTAATATTTTATATTAGCGTGACTTGTCTCCGACTAAATAATTCCTATTTTTACACAGTTCCTGACCAATTTTCATTTCTATATCTGACTTGTAAGTACTATTATAACTCTAATTCATCCATATTTTATTATTTAAAACGTATCTTCAAAAAATTTCGATTTAGCTTTTTCTTAAGATATCGTGTACGAACATTAAGGCATTTTATAGAATCTCCTGAAGATGGCCTAGGGCCGAAACATGTTGAGATGTCAATAAACCTATTATAATATGTGAGAAGAACTTCGTTTCTCATATTATCATTAAAAATATATACGCCATACAACCTATAGATTTCTCTCTATTTAAAAGAAAATGCAACGTTAATATAATAATTTGAATTATGTCAATTTGATGAACTGTAAACATAAAGGATGAAGTGTCAGAGGAAACTCAAATTTCTGGCCGTATTGTAGTACCTATGTAATCTATCTGACAAAGCGTTATCTTCGAAATAAAGCTATAGATAAATTAATTCTGAGATATGTATGTATATTCTGTAACTTTGCAGATAACTCCCACTTAACACCAGATAAATTATTTGCTCTAATTATGTACATTTCCGATAAAATATTCTGCAAATTAATTTATTTATATTCGCAATGATAAACCTACCCTAATTAAACAAATATTTTAACAACATACCACAGAAAATATAACTTCATGGTTGATATCGAATCTCAAATACTTTTCCTAAATATATACTTTCGCCTTATACATACATATTAAGAGTATTTGATATTCTGCAAAGAGCAATAAACATAAACTTCGAACGATAATGTTCGTTACAAATAGGATACGGTATTTTATTATGTATACTCGTCTGTACATAATAAAAACAAACTTCCACTTTCTTTTCGCGATTAGGCGTATGCCTTGCCTCTAAACCAGATTAGGAATATACCGTATAACTCTTGCGTATTAGCGTAGATCGCGTTAATAGCTTACTTCCTCTAAAAAGGCTTTTCTTTTCTTCGATAAAGTGTAGTAAGGTTGGAATGAGCACGCCACGAAATGCGTGATGTGAACGTATAATTACTAGTTCACAAAAAATATATCTGTTCGACGATTGTTTATATTTAATTAGCTCACAGTTATTAATATTACTACGCCGTAAAATACTATAAGTAAAGTGTACGATCTATTTCATGTTTCTATATTTGTAAATTAAACTTACAGATAGTTTACACAGACATAAAAAGCACATTTTATTAAGGTAAATTAAATTGTGCGAATCAGACAGAGTGAAGAGCGTATAATGGAAGCGCTTTCCTAAACATTAAATAACAATAAAATTACATGGAATATCACTAAACAAATGTAGAATTCTTTTTACAAATACTGAAAACTCTATAGTGAATAAAATTAGTGGTCTGTGTTCTTCTTATTAATAGGAATTTGTGCGCATTTCAATTTAACAGCACTTGAAATCTTATTTGCTATAGAGTCATAATAAATCTTTAATAACAACTGTACACTCTGTTTGTAAAGTAATGTCTCCCCTTTCTGCTGGATTCATATCAATAACAGTTTCCATAGAGCGCGTTACATGCATCGGATATCTTCGGCTTTCTTATATGTATATCCTTCAACAAAAACGCAAACTAAGCGGGCAGCTCTCGGCGCAAAAACAATAGAAAAACACGTTTGCCGACACACTTGTTTTCAATCGGAGCATTTATGTATTTTAAACAATCGAAAAGTAAAGATAGATTTTCGATATCATGTGTTTACTCTTGAACAGCGGTTTTGTCATTCATTGTTTTCAATCAGCCATAAAGAATAGAAAAAGAAAAAGTTATACAGTAGATCAAAAAGTAAAATTCATACGGGAGGTGGAACTTAATACACACAAAACAAAAATCGAAATTGCTTCAAATTTAGGAATTGCTTACACCACGCTGTGTACAGTCATCAACTAAAAAAATGCTATTTTGGATGAGTTTTCAAAAAATCGCAGCCGTCTACAAGAAGGGAGATATCCTGATTTGGAAATGGCACTTTTGACATGGTTCCAGCAGAAACGGGCTGCAGCTCTACCAATCAGCGTTGACATGTTGAAAGCAAAAGCGATAGATTTAGCTAAAATTATGAACATACCGTTGGTTGGATTGAATTTGTGGTGAGTCGAAAGCTGTGAATGACATCGCGGTGCGACACTGCAAAGAAGACGGTCTACCAGAAATCATAAGGGATTATCAGTTTCAAAACATCTACAACTGTGATGAGACTGGCCTATTCTACAATCTTCTTCCCAGCAAGTCATTAGCTGAATAGGATGACTCATGCCATGGAGGGAAGAAAAGTAAAATTCGTGTAACAGTTCTCCTTGCCAACAATCCAGACGGATCAGACAAACGTCTCCCACTTGTGATAGGCAAATCTAAGAATCCGAGGTGTTTGAATGGTGTGCAAACAAAACTTACAGAATATGAATCCAATAGGAATTCCTGGATGACTATGATATTAAAGGAACAGTGGTTAAAGAAATTAGACATTAGAGTGAAAAGGGAACATGAAGATTCTTCTTTTTATGAATCGATTTGCAACACATACACCTCAAATAATTTTGGAAAATGTACGCGTGGAATTTTTTCCTCCCCAACTGTACCAGTGTTCTTCACAGTTCATTATAGAAAAATGCTGGTTCTTATTACAAGCCATAGAATTTATTTCGAATGCCTGAAAGCAGATGCCATCCTCTGCAATAAAAACTGTTTCCTTACATCTGGTATCTTACTGGAAGTGGCTCCCGCAAGTGATGGTGATGGTCCTGACGCAGTTGTATCTATAAATAACCTAGGTCTGCCGGAAGATGTAGATTTCGATACCTTTTTGCACTTTGTGTGGGGAATTACTGAATGAGGAAATTATTGTTGATGTGTACCAAAAACGTGTGGTGATCAAAAAGGCAGACCCGCTTCAAGTGACAGTGACAAGAATGGAGGTGACGACGCCTTTTCGAAATACCTAAACTGTAAAAAGTGAAGTATTAAGCGCAATAAATATGTGTAGGCGATACATCATTGCAAAACGTTAGAGTGAAAAAGCTCTAAAGTCACTAATAAGTTTGTAAAATGCAGCATAGGTATGCACTTATTATCTGATTAGTAGGACCAAGTTCAAAATAATGTTTTCTTTTTTAATAGCTTTGCTGTTGCAAAATTTTATACTTAATCTCTTTCCAATTACTAAATTTATGTTTCGTACTTAGGATTTCGTTAAATAGCTATATTATAATGCAACTGAAGGAACAGGATTCTATTCATCTGGTTTATTATAGGTTGCTTTACTTTTACAATAATTTCATATTTTCTTTGTAATTTGTATAAGTTTAGTATTCCATTAATATTCAAATAAATATAATGTCATAATATACATTAAAAATTATCTATAATAAAAGTCTGGCAAACTAACAAGACCACGCATCAAGAATAATGTAGTATAATACGATAAAAATGTATCTTTAATAAATTCCCAGAATCTACCGCTGGCAAGTAAACACACATGTATCGAGATTTAAAATACAAAGGAATTATGCCTACCCGCCTGATCAGTATTGTATCCCCTGTGCCCTGTGCCTTAGCCGAAGATGTCCGAACAACACAGCGCGCTCAATGGAAGGAGTTATTGATATGAACCCAACATCACGGGGAGACATTACTTTACAAACAGAGTGTACATTCCACTTCATTGTACGCAACATGGAGTATGATGAGAAAATAAGAAACATGTTTGATGCCACATTTTTTTTTTGTTGGTTATTTTGGTAATTCTCCTGCTAAAAAGTATTATTGAATATTTGGATAATCATAAGATCTTACCATTTGAACCATTTCAGAAATCAAATTTTAAAAGTAACTGTATATTGAAATTAGTTTGCTGTTGCTACAAGATATAAAAAATAAGATATCTTCTAGACATGGTTCTCTATACTTCAAGACCAATAGTATGGATATTAATTACACTGGAGCATAAAAGACCCGCAGAACATAAATAGAGTCGTTATTGTGATGATAATGGTGATGATTATTGTGAGGATAATGTAGGATTTAGGTTCTGTTTAGTGACAAGTCATGAGACAGTTAACACCCAAAATCCAGGTAAGTCTCTATTTGTTCCGAAAGAATGTCAGTATAACTTAACACTCCCAGATATCTGGAAGATATACTGGAGTTAGGGTGGCATTAAGAAAAGTATATTTTTACTCAGGGGAGATACTTTATGAACGGTGTGTTAAACATCACTGCTATGGTGCAATACATTGTCTACCTACTGAAATCTTCTGTTTTAAACAGAACACGTTCGTGGACGCACTGAGTACCATGAAATAGACATTAGCGTCAGGAGCGACCAGCGAGCTATCTTCCTTGGCTAGTTAATCTCACATGTTAGTGTATCTTGCCGTAGTCTTCTTTCTGCTTTCTTGCGATGCATGATGGTAACGGCCAGACTGCGGATGGGTTTCCATACTACTTAATTTGGTGCTTATCATTACGCTAACGAGCGTATTTGGTGTTATGTAGCTGTCCAGCTTGCTATAGGTAGTTCTCTTTACCATTTGCCATCTATCGCGCTCAAAAACCATACACTATGCGCCGTTAAGCCCTGCGTTAGGTGATAATTTGTAGCTACAGTTTATTTCCTAATGTATTTGCTATTTTTTGCTGTTCTCGAATATACTTTCGGTTGTCCATTTACCTATGCTCATGAATATAATATTCCCTGAGTACCAGCAGGTCTATAGGAATTGTACCAGTTACTACCTACAGAGCAATGTTTGATACCGTTCTGTACTCTGCCGCAAGCAACATATCTCTTTGCAATCGTTGAAGCTCTGTGTTATATTTTAAGATACTTATTGCCTAGCCAATACTAAATTCCTATAAAAAAAATCATATTGTCCATCGTACTGCAGAGCATGGACCGCTTGCAATTTGCTGGCCCTGTATATTCGATATGAACCGAGTTAACACAGAAATTTTATTTACCACCTTGTATTATTGTCAAACAAGTAATTCATATTCTTATCATTGTAACGTCTTTTTCCATAATTTATTTATAGTAAATAATATTGAAGGCAATTAGAGGAAAATTTTCAAGTTGTTGTCATTTTTATTTTAGATCTCAATGATAATCCGGTAAGCGGCGATATTGATATTTCACCACCAACGTATTTCGTTTATGAAGGGATATTGAATTTCATTTACCAGAGCATAAATTCAAAATAGACTAAGGTCATGCAAGAAAATTAAATATTTGCATTAATCAATAAAAATAAAGAAATATTTTCGTAGATATTGTATTCTAATGAAGTAATATTGTAGCTTTATGTATTTAGGACGGCAGCATTTCATAGCGAGGTAGCCAATTAATTATTTGATATTTTCACATGAACTTTCCGCAGTTTGATCGTATCAAATGTACAACACGATTCATTAATAATGTAGAAAAAATTAATGCCAAATGTTATAAATTATATATATATATATGTAAGGAAAGTATCCTCAGTTTTATTTATGTATAAATTTAGCCGGACATAGTATTGACAGATAAATTAATATAAATGTCAAAAACAATGTCAATTTAATTAAGAAGTATTAAAAGATAGTTGTAAAAAACTAATCTGGAAGAAGTAGGTGAATAAGAACATAGAATGTTGTTTCTTTGATATTCCAGGTTAGTTTCAGTTATTATGTTATATTTTGTTTAAATAATAAAAGCTTTGATATTCCAGAGAAACAATTCTAATTATTTTCACCGAGATAACATAAAATAGATAGAGTATTATAAAACAACATTCTCGTTGGAATTCACAGACAAGATGAACAAATTGCAATTTACCTTCACGGTTCGCAATATAACAGATGTAAAGACGAATGTGTTGTGTATAACCGCAATCGGCACACTCAATGGACAAGTGTACGCGGTTCCGGATGAGTATCAACCAGTAACATTTCACAAGGAAATTCTAAAACTAGCTGCATTTAGTGCAAAGTGAAGAATTCGCTAACAAGGAGGCACCAAACAAGAAAGGTATGGATCAATGTAACTGAAGAGTTAGCCAAGATTTACTTAGATGAAGGAGAAAATTTACAAATAGGTGATTTTTATCTAGAAGAAATAACTGATAAACCAGAAGATAAACCACAAACTACTAATGTCTCAGAACAACCACTTATAAAAATGCTAGAAAATTTACTTGGAAAAAACCAAGAACAATCTGAAATTAAAAATATAGGGAACATAGCAAAACAATTTATAATTGAGAAATTTAATGGGAAAAATTCAAACGCACATCAGTGGATCACTAGCTTTGAAAAAGAATGTGAACGATTCGACATTTCTAAGGACGATAAAAAAATTGAAATCCTAAAATCATTTATGAAAAAAGGTGCTGCAGATTGGTATAGTTGTACACTATTGAAACTTACTATTGAAGCAGAGTGGGGAGAGTGGAGAAGAACTTTTTGCGAAACATTTGTTAGTAAAGGTTGGTCTCCAATAAGATATGCACTGTCATTTAAATATCAAACGGGCCTTCTACTAGATTACGCGTTAAAAAAAGAAAAACTTTTACTAGAAGTAAGAAAATCTATTGATAATGGAACACTAATTGATTTAATTGCAACTGGCTTGCCAAATTTTGTAGCTGATAGAATTGATAGAGAAAGATTAAACAAGACGGAAGATTTATATAACGAAATAGGTAAATTGGAACATTTAGTTCATAAGAGAAACTTAGAAATAAGACAAAATAAAAATTATATTAGTAAGGAGAAAATAGAAAAAGGACCACGCGAAACTTGTAAAAATAGGGGCAAAGGTAGACGCTACCATTCTACAGCTGAATGCTGGTTTAAAGATAAAGAACCCGAAATAAGACATATTAATAATTCAGTATTAGAAGTAGAATTAAGTGACGAAGATCCAAAAAACTAATAATTCCACCATTAATTAGGCTTAAAATAACACTAAACAACACTTTAGAAGTATCCGCTATTTATGATTCAGGCTCAAATGTCTCACTAATAAATTCAAAACTAGTTCATTTGAAACAAAAAAGAATTAATTTAAATCAAAGAATTAATTTAAGAACAATTAATGGTGTGTATAAATCAGAAGAATTAATAAAAATCAAAACAAAAATATTGAATATAGAGGAATACATAGACGTATTCATAATTAATAATAAAAATTTCAACTATGACTTTCTAATAGGATTAGATTGTATAAAAAAATTCTGGTTAGTACAAAATGAAAAATTAGAGATAGAACAGAGAAATTCTGATCTCACAGAAAAACAAAAGTATCGAATAAATTTTAATGAGCGCGTAGATTTAGACAATTTTAAAATTTTAACAAATCACTTGAGTCATTACAGAGAAACTATAATAAAAAATCTCATGGATAAATATAAAAATATATTTGCGAAAGATAAATATGATATAGGCGTAGTTAAAGATTACGAAGCCAGAATAGATCTCATAGTAGATAAATATTGTAGTAAGAGACCTTATCGATGCTCAATTGACGACAAAAAAGAAATAGAAGAACAAATCTCAGAATTACTTAAAAGAAATCTAATAGAAGAATCATACAGTCCTTTTGCTGCTCCAGTTACGCTAGCATATAAAAGAGATGAAAATAAAAAATCAAGACTATGCATAGATTTTAGAGATTTGAACAAAATAATAGTTCCTCAATCACAACCATTTCCATTAATTGAAGATTTAGTAATAAAAACAAGGAACTGTAAATATTTTTCAAAATTGGACATTAACTCCGCGTTTTGGTCTATTCCTCTTCGAATCGAAGATAGAAGAA